>JASPKZ010009641.1:0-135604 GCA_030220185.1 Diploptera punctata | reverse complement strand
TCTGGATTATCCCAGTGCTCTAGCGATTACGCCATTAACATATATATATATATTATTATATTATTGTATTCTCATTACTACTAGTATGTAGTGGGATATTGGAGATAAATCAGAGCGGTCCCGGTTTCAATTTAAGTCCGAGCATTTACATTTTTTACGACCTATTGAGCTGGCAAATAGCTCAATGTCAAAAATTTATTATAACATATAATAATAAATCCGATAAGTTTTACACATCCTTTCTTCTTGTTCTGCTGCTTCTTTCTACCTTGTTATTATTTACTATTATTAGTCTTCGTCTTCTTATTATTATTATTAGTGAGTAGTAGTAGTATTATAATCATAATAATTATTATTTTCCTCCTCCAACTCTCTATATCTCTCTCACTCTCTCCTCTCTCTCTTCTTTTCCCACCGGCAAGGATATTTTCCTAATGGAAAGTAGGTGCGAGTATTTATATTATTTTATATATTTTGTTATTATCTAAAGAAGTCAATTTGTTTAATATATATTTTAGTGCACTCTCTCTATACGACGATGAAATGACTTCTATTATGCCAAATATCACAAACAGTAAATATGTATGATGTATGTACAGATTTTTTTTACCTTGCAACACTAAAAGTAATTCTATAATCGCTGCTACTGGATCCAGCATGCTTACCACATTTCACAACACACTCTCCCCCCCACACACAAAAAACTGTCAGGATAATATGAATATTGTGGAAGGTTTGGGCGTGGGAGGTCGTAGTGCCTTCCAGTGAAAAAATGGTTGAGGAGGGAGAGAGAGAGAGCAGAGTGAGAGAGAGAGAGAGAGAGAGGGCTTGGACCGGGGCAGAGATGCGAGTGTTAGAGGGAGAGGGAGAGGACGAGAGAGAGAGATGAGAGCATACAGAGTAAAAAATTGCAATCACATGGAATAAGATAATTTGGAAAAACTAAAATGGTAATTTTCTCCTATATGGAGTTTAAACTTCGCCTTTCACGGAATTGTTTTAGAAGAAGCCTCCACAAATCAAGACAGGTGGATAAAAGGGGAACAGATGGCCAAAAAATATACCAATTTGTCACACCCCCCACCCACCGTGGACGAAATAAAACAGGCACATACCAAGGTGGAAAAAAAATGGGGAGAGAAAACCTACGGCGTTAATGTCTCGGTAGACTGCGATGGGCCGGACATGTTGCATGTTATGGGGGGACATTAAAAATACTTACTTGAATGCCAGAGGGAAAAAAAAACGCCCAATTGGTATATGTATATAATCCCCCCCCCTGTACTGTTATTCAACTAAATGCAAAAAAAAAAAAAAGCTTAAAAATTCATTTATAATAAATATAATTAATATAATAATAATAATTTTCCGATACGCCAGATTTATTAACAATATTAATTTCGTATGAAATGGGTTTTTTTAGCATAGAAAAATAACCAAAATGTTGACGTAATAACAACTCCCGTAGTCGGAAGCAACGCCAATGTATGTGAAAATAGAAAGAAGTCCAATTTTCAATTTGAATTTAATAAAATACACATAATTTACAGGTTTAAATTATAGTTTGCAATCGTAACATTTGTGGAATGAAGAGATGCGCAAGTCTTCCTTTGTCAGGTAAATACTAAATACATTCAGAAAAAATACCATTATTTATATATCATGTTTGAAAATATATATATTACGTAATTCAGTTTTAACATAGAACATATATGTTTATGTTTTTATATATCGGTTACGTATTCATTTTAAATTTACAACCGCAACTTTTTTTAAATAAAATTTATAAATTTACTCCTTTTAATTTTATATATATATAGATTTGCGGACATGATAAGAAAAAGGAAATTTATTGCTCGGACGGCGACTTGAACCCGAACCTCTGGATTTATCCCAGTGCTCTAGCGATTACGGCCCATATATATATATATATATATAGATTATATCTATGTATTTCTCATTAATACTAGATATCTCGTGGGATATAAATCCAGAGGTCCCGGTTCAATTTCCGTCCGAGCATTTACATTTTTTATGACCTATTAAGCTTGCAAATAGCTCAATGTCAAAAATTTAATTATAACATATAATAATAAATACGATACGTTTTACACATCCTTTCTTCTTCTTCTTCTTCTTCTTCTCCCTTATTATTATTACTATTATTAGTCTTCTTCTTCTTCTTATTATTATTAGTAGTAGTAGTAGTATTATCATCATCATCATCATCATCATAGTACATTCACGAATTTAGGCCATTTGTTGACCTGTTTCGGCCTCAAGAGAAACACCATCCAGAAGTCTTTTGAGTGGACGTCCTGGTCTTCTTCTTCCTGCAGGTTGATATCTTAACATTAGTTTGGGTATTCTGTGATCTTCCATTCGATGAACATGTTGTATCCATCTTGACTTATAATCAGAAATTTTGTTTTCTAAAGATTCCATGTGTAATTCTTCTAAGATGTCTTCATTTTTTTTGTGATCTAGTAGTGTGTATCCTGCAGTCCTCCGAAGATATCTCATTTCAGCAGATCTAAGTCTCTGTATATCCTTCTGTTTCAACGTCCATACTTCGCTACCATACAAAAGAGTTGGAAGAGCCAGTGTTTTGTACACTTTCAGTCTTGAATGCTTTTGGACTAACTGTGGCTTGAAGATAGAATTTATTAACCCTAAAATTCTTAAAAATTTAGATATTTTTGCATTTACATCCTTTTCTTCTTCATATGAGATATTGCATCCTAGATATGTAAAATTATTCACCTGCTCCAAAATTTTATTGTCCAGTACAATTTTACTTCTGACAGGATCTACACCTTGAAATGCCATAATTTTTGTTTTTATCATCATCATTATTATTATTATCCTCCCCCCTCTCTCTCTCTCTCTCTCTCTCTCTCTCTCTCTCTCTCTCTCTCTCTTCTTTTTCCCCCCGTCAATGATATTTTCCTAATGGAAGTAGGTGCGAGTATTTTATATTATTTTATCTATTTTTTTATTATCTAAAGAAGTCAATTTATTTAATATATGTTTTAGTGCACTCTCTCTATACGACGATGAATTCTTAATTATGCCAAATATCACAAACAGTAAATATGTATGATGTATGTACAGATTTTTTTTACCTTGAAACACTAAAAGTAATCTATAATCGGCTACTGAACCCAGCATGCTTACCACATTTCACAACACCCACTCTCCCCCCCACACACAAACTGTCAGGATGATATGATATTGTGGAAGGTTTGGCGCTGGATTTCGTAGTGCCTTCCAGTTAAAAATGGTGAGAGAGAGAGAGAGAGAGAGAGAGAGAGACAGAGAGAGAGAGAGAGGAGAGAGAGACAGAGAGAGAGAGAGAGAGAGAGGGAGAGGGAGAGAGAGAGAGCACCAGCAGCAGCAGAAAAAAAGAAAAAGAGACGGAGGAGGGGGGGAAGAATACAGAGTCCTTTTTCCTAAAATAATATAATTATAATAATAATAATAAACTCCAAGCGCGACAGGCCTGCAAGGCCCTTTGCTGACCACCTACTGCTGGCCTCACATCCACATGTGTTAATCACAGAGTCAGTGGTCAGCATATGGGATCACCAGCCGTTGTAGCTTGTGCTAATAGTAATAAAAATAATAATATCAATAATAAAGAAGAGGAAGGAGAAGAAAAAAAGGGAAAAATTAAGTACGTAAGAAAGTGCAACAAAGAAAGAAAGGAAGGAAGGAAGAAAGAAAGAAACAAAGAAACAAACAAACAAACAAACAAGCAAGCAAACAAACAAAGGAACACAGAGAAAAAAGTAATTAATTGTAGTTGTTGTCACTATAGCGGTTGGCTGAAATCAGTTGCGGTTAGGTTAGGTTATGTTGGGTTTAGAAGTAGGTTCGATTTTGGTTCCGTTTAAGGCTAGTTTCATATTAGGTTAGATTAGACTACGCACCATTTGCTTTATACTTATGTTTGGGTTAGGTTTAGTTTACGTTGAGGTTAGGCTAATGTTTGTATTAGGTTAGATTAGGTTAGGTTTGATTACATAAGTTTTGTTACACTACGTTTAGGACAAAACTTAAAAAAATAAAGAAAATAAAAAATGAACATCAACAAATAGTATAACAGGAGATATTTTTAATAGTGGATCGACTTCAAACTTGTAAAGGACCCGCGATAATACCATATTTTCATATTTGTTTCTAAAATCCTTGCCAGAATCGTCAGGAAATTAAAAAAAAAGTGTCATTGCATCTATGAGATGGAATGTTTGAACGCGATTTTCACCCACGTAGAAACATTAGATCGACTTGAAATTTTGTATACTTGTAATGGCCCGCGTTAATACAACATTTTCATATTTGTTTGTAAAATCCTGGGCAGAATCGTCAGAAAATTTTAAAAAATGTGTTTTTATCTATGTGACGTAATCTTTGGACGCGATTTTCACCTACGTAGAACCATATATGGGGCTTAAATACAATGAACTAGTCTGGCACGTTAGAATCGATGGTTTTAAAAATGTAATAGCAGGTAGTTCTGAGTAACTATGTTCTGCAGGATTGTATCGACCTGAAACTATGTATACTTGTGAAGGACCCGAGGTAATATAATATTTTCATATTTGTTTCTAAAATCCTGTCAAGAATCGTCAGAAAATTTAAAAAAAATTTGTATCTGTATCCATGTAACGGAATCTTTGAACGCGATTTTCACCCACTTAGAAACATTGGATTGACTTGAAATGTTGTATACTCGTAAAGAACCCGCGATAATACAATATGTTAATATTTGTTTCTAAAATCCTGTCCAGAATAGTCAGAAAATTTTAAAAAAATATTTTTTATCTATGTGACGGAAATTTTGAACCCGATTTTCACACATTTAGAATATATTGTATCGATTTGAAACTTTGTATACTTGTAAAGGACCCGCGATAATACATTTTAATAATAGTTTTTAAAATCCTGGCCAGAATCCTCAGAAAAATAAAAAAAGTGTCGTATCTCTGTGACGGAATCATTGAACTCGATATTCACCCACTTAGAAACATTGGATCGACTTGAAACTTTGTAGGCTTGTATAGAACACGCGATAATACAATATTTTCATATTTGTTTCTATAATCCTGTCCAGAATAGACTGAAAATTATAAAAAATGTCTTCGTATCTATGTGACGGTATCTTTGAAAGCGATTTTCACCCACTTAGAAACATAGGATCGACTTCAAGCTTTGTATACTTGTAAAGACCCCGCGAAAATATTTTCATATTTGTTTCTAAAATCCTTGCCAGAATCGTCAGGAAATTAAGAAAAAGTGTCATTGTATCTATGTGACGCAATGTTTGAACGCGATTTTCACCCACGTAGAAACATTAGATCAACTTGAAATTTTGTATACTTGTAATGGCCCGCGTTAATACAATATTTTCATATTTGTTTGTAAAATCCTGCCCAGAATCGTCAGAAAATTTAAAAAAGTGATTTTTATCTATGTGACGGATTTTTTGAACGCGATTTTCACGCACCTAGAAGCATTGGAACGATTTGAAACTTTGTATACTCGTAAAGGACACGCGATAATACAATATTTACATATTTATTTTTTAATCCTGGCCAGAATCGTCAGAAAATTAAAGAAATGTCTTTTTATCTATGTGACGGAATGTTTGAACGCGATTTTCACACACATAGAAACATTGGATCGATTTGAAACTTTCTATACTTGTAAAGGACACGCGATAATACAATATTTTCAAATTTGTTTCTGTAATCCTGGCGAGAATAGTTAGAATATTTAAAAAAGTGTCTTTGTATCTACGTGACGGAATCTTTGAATGCGATTTTCACCCACATAGAAACATTGGATCGACTTGAAGCTTTTTGTATTTGTAATGCACCCGCGCCAATACAATATTTTCAGAAAATTAAAAAAAAAAGTGTATTTGCATGTGTGACGGAATCTTTGAACGCGAGTTTCACCCACTTAGAGACATTGGATGCTCTTGAAACATTGTATACTTGTAAAGAATACCCGATAGTATAATATTTTCATATTTGATTCTATAATCCCTGCCAGAATCCTCAGAAAATTAAAACAAAATTGTCTTTCTATCTATGTGACTGTATGTTTGAACGCGATTTTCACTCACTTAGAAGCACTGGTTTGACTTGAAACGTATACTTGTAAAGAACACGGGATAATACATTATTTTTATATTTATTTCTATAATCCTTGCGAGAATAGTTAGAAAATTAAAAAAAAGTCTTTGTATCTATGTGACGGAATATTTGAACGCGATATTCACCCACATAGAAATATTGGATCGATTTCAAGCTTTGAATATTTGTAAAGGACCTGCTATAATACAATATTTTCATATTAGCTTCTATAACCCTGGCCAGAATCCTCAGAAAAATAAATAAAGTGTCTTTGTATCTATGTGACGGAATATTTGAACGCGATTTTCACCCACTTAGAAACATTCGAACGACTTGAAACTTCGTATACTTTTAAAGGACTGGCGGTAATACAATATTTTCATATTTGGTTCTAAATTCCTGTCCAGAATCATCAGAATATTAAAAAAATGTGTATTTGTGTCTATGTGACGGAATTTTTGAACGCGAGTTTCACACACTTAGAAACATTGGATCGACTTGAAACTTTGTATACTTGTAAGGGACCCACGACAGTGCAATATTTTCATATTTGCTTCCAAACCCTGGCCAGAATCGTCAGAAAATTTAAAAAATGTGTCTTTGTGTCTATGTGTCGGAAAGATTGAAGGCGAATTTCACCCACATAGAAACACTGGATCGACTTGAAACTTTGTATACTTTTAAAGGACACACGATAATACAATATTCTCATATTTGTTTCTAAATTGCTGGACAGAGTAGTCAGAAAATTACAAAAAGTGTCTTTGTATCTATGTGACGGAATATTTGAACGAGATTTTCACCCACTTAGAAACATTGGACCCACTTGAGACTATGTATACTCGTAAAGGACCCGCGATAATACAACAGTTTCATATTTGTTTATAAAATACTGGCCAGAATCGTCAGAAACTTAAAAATATAGCGTCTGTGTAGCTATGTGGCGGAATACTTGAACGCGATTTTAACTCTCTTAGAAACATTGAATCGACTTGAAACTTTGTATACTCGTAAAGGATCCACCATAATACATTATTTTCATATTCGTTTCTAACATCCTGGCCGGAATAATTAGAAAATAAAAAAAGTGTCTTTGTATCTATGTGACGGAATCTTTGACCGCCATTTTCACCCACTTAGAAACATTGGATCGACTTGAAACTTTGCATACTTGTAAAGAACACGGGATAATACAATATGTTCATATTTGTTTCTGTAATCCTGGCGAGAATAATTAGAAAATTAAAAAAAGTGTCTTTGTATCTACGTGACGGAATCAATGAATGCTTTTTTCACCCACATACAAACGTTGGATGGACATCTAGCTTTGTATATTTGTAAAGCACCCGCGCCAATACAATATTTTCATATCTGTTTCTAACATGCTGGCCAGGATCTTCAGAAAATTAAAAAGAAAGTCTTTGCATGTATGAGACGGAATGTTTGAACGCGAGTTTCACCCACTTAGGTGCATTGGATGGTCTTGAATCTTTGGGTACTTGTAAAGAACTCCCGATAGTATAATATTTTCATATGTGTTTCTATAATCCCTGCCAGAATCCTCATAAAATTAAAACAAAAGTGTTTTTCTATCTATGTGACGGAATGTTTGAACGCGATTTTCACCCACTTAGAAGCAGTGGATCGACTTGAGACGTTGTATTTTTGTATAGAACACGGGATAATACAATATTTTCATATTTCTTTCTATAATCCTGGCGAGAATAGTTTGAATATTAAAAAAAGTGTCTTTTGTATCTATGTGACGGATTTTTTGAATGCGATATTCACCCACATAGAAACATTGGATCGATTTCAAGCTTAGAATATTTGTAAAGGACCTGCTATAATACAACATTTTCATATTTATTTCTAAATTCCTGTCCAGAATCATCAGAATATTAAAAATATGTGTATTTGTGTCTATGTGATGGAATTTTTGAACGCGAATTTCACCCACTTAGAAACATTGGATCGACTTGGAACGTTGTATACCTGTAAAGGACCTGAGCAGTACCATATTTTCATATCTGTTTCTAAAACCCTGGCCAGAATCGTCAGAAAATTAAAAAAAAACTGTATTTTTATCTACGTGACGGCATCTTTGAACACGATTTTCACCCACATAGAAACTTTGGATCGACCTGAAACTTTACATACTTGTAAAGGACCCGTCATAATACAACATTTTCATAATAGGTTCTAAAATTATGGCCAGAATCCTCAGAAAAATAAAAAAAAAGTGTCTTTGTATCGATATGACGTAATTTTTGAACGCGATTTTCACCCACTTACGTGCATTGGATCGACTTGAAGCTTTGTATACTGGTAAAGGACCGGCGGTAATGCAATATTTTCATATTTGTTTTAAAATCCTCACCAGAATCGTCAGAAACTTAAAAAGACAAGTATCGTCAGAAAATTTTTAAAAAATTGTATTTGTGTCTATGTGACATAATTTTTGAACTCGAGTTTTACCCACTTGGAAACATTGGATCGACTTGAATCTTTGTATACTTGTAAAGGACACGCCATAATACAATATTTTCATATTTGTTTCTAAATTCCTGGCCAGAATAGTCAGAAAATTAAAAAAAAGATGTCTTTGTATATGTGACGGAATATTTGAACGCCATTTTCACCCACTTAGAAACATTGGATCGACTTGAAACTTTGCATACTTGTAAAGAACACGGGATAATACAATATGTTCATATTTGTTTCTGTAATCCTGGCGAGAATAATTAGAAAATTAAAAAAAGTGTCTTTGTAACTACATGACGGAATCAATGAATGCTTTTTTCACCCACATACAAACGTTGGATGGACATCTAGCTTTGTATATTTGTAAAGGACTCGCGACAATACAATATTTTCATATTTGTTTCTAACATGCTGGCCAGCATCTTCAGAAAATTAAAAAAAAATGTCTTTGCATATATGTGACGGAATGTTTGAACGCGAGTTTCAACCACTTAGATATATTGGATGGTCTTGAAACTTTGTATACTTGTAAACAACTCCCGATAGTATAACATTTTCATATGTGTTTCTATAATCCCTGCCAGAATCCTCATAAAATTAAATCAAAAGTGTCTTTCTATCTATGTGACGGAATGTTAGAACGCGATTTTGACCCACTTAGAAGCAGTGGATCGGCTTGAAACGATGTATTTTTGTAAAGAACACGGGATAATACAATATTTTCATATTTCTTTCTATAATCCTGGCAAGAATGGATAGAAAACTAAAAAAAGTGTCTTTGTATCTATGTGACGGATTTTGTGAATGCGATATTCACCCCCATAGAAACATTGGATCGATTTCAAGCTTAGAAAATTTGTAAAGGACCTGCTATAATACAACATTTTCATATTTATTTCTAAATTCCTGTCCAGAATCATCAGAATATAAAAAAAAATGTGTATTTGTGTCTATGTGATGGAATTTTTGAACGCGAATTTCACCCACTTAGAAACATTGGGTCGACTTGAAACGTTGTATACCTGTAAAGGACCCGCCACAGTACCATATTGTCATATCTGTTTCTAAAATCCTGGCCAGAATCTTCAGAAAATTAAAAAAAAACTGTATTTTTATCTACGTGACCGAATCTTTGAACGAGATTTTCACCCACATAGGAACATTGGATCGACCTGAAACTTTACATACTTGTAAAGGACCCGTGATAATACAACATTTTCATAATAATTTCTAAAATTATGGCCAGAATCCTCAGAAAAATAAAAGAAGTGCCTTTGTATCGATATGACGTAATTTTTGAACGCGATTTTCACCCACTTACATGCATTGGATCGACTTGAAGCTTTGTATAACTTGTAAAGGACCAGCGGTAATGCAATATTTTCATATTTGTTAAAATCTATATTTGTTTTTAAAATCCTGTCAAGTATCGTCAGAAAATTTAAAAAAATGAGTATTTGTGTCTATGTGACATAATTTTTGAACACGAGTTTCACCCACAGGGAAACATTGGATCGACTTGATTCTTTGTATACTTGTAAAGGACACACGATAATAGAATATTTTCATATTTGTTTCTAAATTCCTGGCCAGAATAGTCAGAAAATTAAAAAAAAAGATGTCTTTGTATATGTGACGGAATATTTGAACGCGATTTTCACCCACTTAGAAACATTGGAACGACTTGAAACGTTGTATAATTGTAGAGAACCTGCGATAAAACAATATTTTCGTATTTGTTTATAAAATCCTCAGTAGAATCGTCAGAAACTTAAAAAGACAGTGTCTTTGTATCTATGTGACGGAATACGTAAACGCGATTGACCCACTTAGAAACATTGGATCGACTTGAAACTTTGTATAGTCGTAAAGGACCCGCCATAATACAATATGTTCATATATGTTTGTAACATCATGGCGCCAATCGCCAGAAAATAAAGAAAAGTGCCTTCGAATCTATGTCACCAGATTTTTGACCGCGATTTTCAGCCACTTAGAAACATAGGATCGACTTGAAACTTATTATACTTGTAGAGGACCCGCGTTAATACATTATTTTCATATTTGTTTCTAAAATCCTGCCCGGAATCGTCAGAAAATTTAAAATATGTGTCTTTGTATCCTTGTCACGGAATGTTTGTACGGGATTTTCACCCACTCAGAAACATTAGATCGACTTCAAACGTTCTATACTAATAACGAACACTGGATAATATGATATTTTCATATTTGTTTCTATAATCCTGGCGAGAATAGTTAGAAAATTAAAAAGAAGTGTCTTTGTACCTAAGTGACGGAAACTTTGAACGCGATTTTCACCCACATAGATTCATAGGATCGATTTGAAGCTTTGTATATTTGTAAAGGACTCGCGACAATACAAAATTTAAAAAAAAATGTGTTTGCATGTATGTCACGGAATCTTTGAACGCGATTTTAACCCACATAGAAACATTGGATCACCTTGAAACTTTGTATACATGTAAAGAACACGCGATAACACAATATTTTCATTTTAGTTTCTAAAATCCCGGCCATATTCCTCAGAAAAATAAAAAGAGTGTCTTTGTATCTATGTAACGGAATTTTTGAACGCGATTTTCACCCACTTAGAAACATTGGATCGACTTGAAACTTAGTATACTTGTAAAGAACACGCGACATTACAATATGTTCTTATTTTTGTCTATAATCCTGGCCAGTTTCCTCAGAAATTAAAAACAAAAATATCTCTCTATCTATGTGTCGGAATGTTTGTACGCTATTTTCACCCACGTAGAAACATTGGATCGTCTTGTAACGTTGTATACGTATTAGGAACTGGGGATAATAGAATATTCTCATGTTTGATTCTATAATCCTGGCGAGAATAGTTAGAAAATAAAAAAAAGGTGTCTTTGTATCTATGCGACGGAATCTTTGAACGCGATTTTCAACCACATAGAAACATTGGATCAACTTCAAGCTTTGTATATTTGTAAAGGACTCGCGACAATACAATATTTTCATATTTGTTTATAACATGCTGGCCAGCATCTTCAGAAAATTAAAAAAAAATGTCTTTGCATATATGTGACGGAATGTTTGAACGCGAGTTTCAACCACTTAGATATATTGGATGGTCTTGAAACTTTGTATACTTGTAAAGAACTCCCGATAGTATAACATTTTCATATGTGTTTCTATAATCCCTGCCAGAATCCTCATAAAATTAAAACAAAAGTGTTTTTCTATCTATGTGACGGAATGTTTGAACGCGATTTTCACCCACGTAGAAGCAGTGGATCGACTTGAGACGTTGTATTTTTGTATAGAACACGGGATAATACAATATTTTCATATTTCTTTCTATAATCCTGGCGAGAATAGTTTGAATATTAAAAAAAGTGTCTTTTGTATCTATGTGACGGATTTTTTGAATGCGATATTCACCCACATAGAAACATTGGATCGATTTCAAGCTTAGAATATTTGTAAAGGACCTGCTATAATACAACATTTTCATTTATTTATTTCTAAATTCCTGTCCAGAATCATCAGAATATTAAAAATATGTGTATTTGTGTCTATGTGATGGAATTTTTGAACGCGAATTTCACCCACTTAGAAACATTGGATCGACTTGGAACGTTGTATACCTGTAAAGGACCCGAGCAGTACCATATTGTCATATCTGTTTCTAAAACCCTGGCCAGAATCGTCAGAAAATTAAAAAAAAACTGTATTTTTATCTACGTGACGGCATCTTTGAACACGATTTTCACCCACATAGAAACTTTGGATCGACCTGAAACTTTACATACTTGTAAAGGACCCGTCATAATACAACATTTTCATAATAGGTTCTAAAATTATGGCCAGAATCCTCAGAAAAATAAAAAAAAAGTGTCTTTGTATCGATATGACGTAATTTTTGAACGCGATTTTCACCCACTTACGTGCATTGGATCGACTTGAAGCTTTGTATACTGGTAAAGGACCGGCGGTAATGCAATATTTCCATATTTGTTTTAAAATCCTCACCAGAATCGTCAGAAACGTAAAAAGACAAGTATCGTCAGAAAATTTTTAAAAAATTGTATTTGTGTCTATGTGATATAATTTTTGAACTCGAGTTTTACCCACTTGGAAACATTGGATCGACTTGAATCTTTGTATACTTGTAAAGGACACACCATAATACAATATTTTCATATTTGTTTCATAATTCCTGGCCAGAATAGTCAGAAAATTAAAAAAAAAAGATGTCTTTGTATATGTGACGGAATATTTGAACGCCATTTTCACCCACTTAGAAACATTGGATCGACTTGAAACTTTGCATACTTGTAAAGAACACGGGATAATACAATATGTTAATATTTGTTTCTGCAATGCTGGCGAGAATAATCAGAAAATTAAAAAAAGTGTCTTTGTAACTACGTGACGGAATCAATGAATGCTTTTTTCACCCACATACAAACGTTGGATGGACATCTAGCTTTGTATATTTGTAAAGGACTCGCGACAATACAATATTTTCATATTTGTTTCTAACATGCTGGCCAGCATCTTCAGAAAATTAAAAAAAAAATGTCTTTGCATATATGTGACGGAATGTTTGAACGCGAGTTTCAACCACTTAGATATATTGGATGGTCTTGAATCTTTGTATACTTGTAAACAACTCCCGATAGTATAACATTTTCATATGTGTTTCTATAATCCCTGCCAGAATCCTCATAAAATTAAATCAAAAGTGTCTTTCTATCTATGTGACGGAATGTTAGAACGCGATTTTGACCCACTTAGAAGCAGTGGATCGGCTTGAAACGATGTATATTTGTAAAGAAACACGGGATAATACAATATTTTCATATTTTCTTTCTATAATCCTGGCAAGAATGGATAGAAAACTAAAAAAAGTGTCTTTGTATCTATGTGACGGATTTTGTGAATGCGATATTCACCCACATAGAAACATTGGATCGATTTCAAGCTTAGAAAATTTGTAAAGGACCTGCTATAATACAACATTTTCATATTTATTTCTAAATTCCTGTCCAGAATCATCAGAATATAAAAAAAAATGTGTATTTGTGTCTATGTGATGGAATTTTGAACGCGAATTTCACCCACTTAGAAACATTGGGTCGACTTGAAACGTTGTATACCTGTAAAGGACCCGCCACAGTACCATATTGTCATATCTGTTTCTAAAATCCTGGCCAGAATCTTCAGAAAATTAAAAAAAAACTGTATTTTTATCTACGTGACCGAATCTTTGAACGAGATTTTCACCCACATAGGAACATTGGATCGACCTGAAACTTTACATACTTGTAAAGGACCCGTGATAATACAACATTTTCATAATAATTTCTAAAATTATGGCCAGAATCCTCAGAAAAATAAAAGAAGTGCCTTTGTATCGATATGACGTAATTTTTGAACGCGATTTTCACCCACTTACATGCATTGGATCGACTTGAAGCTTTGTATACTTGTAAAGGACCAGCGGTAATGCAATATTTTCATATTTGTTTTTAAAATCCTGTCAAGTATCGTCAGAAAATTTAAAAAAATGAGTATTTGTGTCTATGTGACATAATTTTTGAACACGAGTTTCACCCACAGGGAAACATTGGATCGACTTGAATCTTTGTATACTTGTAAAGGACACACGATAATAGAATATTTTCATATTTGTTTCTAAATTCCTGGCCAGAATAGTCAGAAAATTAAAAAAAAAGATGTCTTTGTATATGTGACGGAATATTTGAACGCGATTTTCACCCACTTAGAAACATTGGAACGACTTGAATCGTTGTATAATTGTAGAGAACCTGCGATAAAACAATATTTTCGTATTTGTTTATAAAATCCTCAGTAGAATCGTCAGAAACTTAAAAAGACAGTGTCTTTGTATCTATGTGACGGAATACGTAAACGCGACTTTGACCCACTTAGAAACATTGGATCGACTTGAAACTTTGTATACTCGTAAAGGACCCGCCATAATATAATATGTTCATATATGTTTGTAACATCATAGCGGCAATCGTCAGAAAATAAAGAAAAGTGTCTTTGAATCTATGTGACCAGATTTTTGACCACGATTTTTCAGCCACTTAGAAACATAGGATCGACTTGAATCTTATTATACTTGTAGAGGACCCGCGTTAATGCATTATTTCCATATTTGTTTCTAAAATCCTGCCCGGAATCGTCAGAAAATTTAAAATATGTGTCTTTGTATCTATGTCACGGAATGTTTGTACGGGATTTTCACCCACTCAGAAACATTGGATCGACTTCAAACGTTCTATACTTAAAGAACACTGGATAATACAATATTTTCATATATGTTTCCATAATCCTTGCGAGAATAGTTAGGAAATTGAAAAAAAATGTCTTTGTATCTATGTGACGTAACATTTGAATGCGATTTTCAGACACATAGCTTCATAGGATCGATTTGAAGCTTTGTATATTTGTAAAGGACTCGCGACAATACAAAATTTAAAAAAGAAGTGTTTTTCATGTAAGTCACGGAATCTTTGAACGCGATTTTCACCCAAATAGAAACATTGGATCCCCTTGAAACTGTGTATACATGTAAAGAACACGCGATGTTAATATATTTTCATTTTAGTTTGTAAAATCCCGGCACAGAGTCGTTAGAAAAATAAAAAAGAGTGTCTTTGTATCTATGTGACGGATTCTTTGAACGCGATTTACACCCACTTAGAAACATTGGATCGACTTGAAACTTTGTATACTCCTAAAGGAGCCGCGATAATAAAATATTCTCATATTTCTTTCTAAAATCCTGGAGAATCGTCAGATAATTTAAGAAAAAGTTTCTTTGTTTCTAAGTGAGGTAATTTTTTAACGCGATTTCCACCCACTTGGAAACATTGAATCGACTTGAATCTTTCAATTCTTGTGAAGGACCCGAGATAATACATTATTTTCATATTTGTTTCTAAAATCCTGGCCAGAATCGTCAGAAGATTAAAAAAAATGTGTCTTCGTATCTATGTGACGGAATTTTTGAACGCGATTTTCACCTACTTAGAAACATTGGATCGAAATGAAACTTTGTATACTTGTATAGGGCCCGAGATAATACAATATTTTAATAATTATTTCTCAAAACCTGGCCAGAATCGTCAGAAAATTAAAAAAAAAACATGTCTTTATATCTATGTTGCGGAATTTTTAAAGCGATTTTCACCCACTTAGGAATATTGGATCAACCTCAAACTTTGTATACTTTTAAAGGACCCACGACAATACAATATTTTCATATTTGTTTCTTAACCCTGTCCAGAATCCTCAGAAAAGTAAAAAAAAATGTGTCATTGTATCTATGTGAGGGAATTCATGAACGGGATTTTCACCCACATAGAAAATTGGATCGAATTGAAACTTTGTATACTTGTAAAAAACCCGACATAATACAATAATTTCATAACAGTTTAAAAAATCCTGGCCAGAATCCTCAGAAAAATAAATAAAAAGTGTCTTCGTATTTAAGCGACGGAATATTTGAACGCGATTTTCACCCACTTAGAAATATTGGATCGACTTGAAACTTTCTATACTAGTAACGAATTTGCGATAATACAATGTTTTCAAATTCGTTTCTACAATCCTGGCTAGAATCGTCAGAAAATAAAAAAAAAACCTGTCATTGCATCTAGGTGACGGAATTTTTGAACGCGATTTTCACCCATATAGAAGTATTGGATTGACCTGAAGCTATGTATACTTTTAAAAACCCGCTATAATACAATATTTTCATTATAGTTTCTAAAATCCTGGCCAGAATCCTCAGAAAAATAAAAAAAAGTGTCTTTGTATCCATGTTACGGAATCTTTCAACGCGATTTTAACCAACTTAGAAACACTGGACCGACTTGAAACTTTGTATACTTTTAAACGACCCGCGATAACTCCACATTTTCATATTTGTTTCCAAACTCGTGTGCAGAATCGTCAAGAAATTAAAAAAATGTGTCTTTGTATCTATGTGACGGAATCTTTGAAAGCGATTTTCACCCACATAGAAATATTGGATCGACTTCAAACTTTGTATACTTGTAAAGGATCCACGGCAATACAATATTTTCATATTTGCTTCTTAACAATGGCCAGAATCATCAGAAATTTAAAAAAAAAAATGTGTCTTTGTATCATGTGACGGAAAGTTTGAATGCGAATTTCATCCACATAGAAACACTGGATCGACTTGAAACTTCGTACACTTGTAAAGGACACAGGATAATACAATATTTTCTTAATTGTTTCTAAAATCCTGGCCAGTATCGCCCTAAAAAAAATATGTCGTTGTATCTATGTGACGTAACATTCACACTCGATTTTCACCCACTTAGAAACATTGGATCGACTTAAAACTTTGTATACTTGTAAAGAACACAAGGTAATACAAAATTTTCATATTTGTTTCTAAAGTCCTAGCCAGAATAGTCAGAAAATTTAAAATGTAGTCTTTGTATCTATGTTACAGAATATTTGAACGCGATTCTCACCCACTTAGAAACATTGGATCAACTTGAAACTTTGTATACTTGTAAAGAACATGCGATAGTATAACAGTTTCATATTTGTTTTAATAATGCTGGCCAGAATCCTCAAAAAAAAAATGTCTTTGTATGTGTGTGCGGAATATTTGAACGCGAATTTCACCCACTTAGAGAAATATATAATCGACTTAAAAATTAGTGTTCTTGTAATGGACCCACGTCAATAAAATATTTTCGTATTTGTTTCTAAATCGTCAGAAAATTTTAAAAAACGTGTTTTTGTGTCATGGGACGGAACGTTAGAATGCGAATTTCACCCACATAGAAACATTGGAACGACTTGAAACTTTGTACACTTGTAAAGGACCTGCGATAATACCACGTTTTCATATTTGTTTTTAAAATCCTGTCCAGTATCGTCAGAAAATTAAAAAAAAGTGTCTTTTTATCTCTGTGAAGGAGTCTTTGACAGCGATTTCCACCCACTTAGAAATATTGGATCGACTTCAAACTTTGTATACTTTCAGAGGACACACGACAATACAATATTTTCATATTTACTTCTTAACCCTGGCCAGAATCGTCAGAAATTTAAAATAAGTGTGTCTTTGTATCATGTGACGGAAAGTTTGGACGCGAATTTCACCCACATAGAAACACTGCATCTACTTGAAACTTGGTGTACTTGTACAGGGCACACGATAATACAATATTTTCATATTTGTTTCTAAAATCCTGGCCAGTATCGTCTGAAAATTAAAAATCAAAATTGTCGTTGTATCTATCCGACGGAACCTTTGCACTCGATTTTCATCCACTTAGAAACATTGGATCGACTTAAAACTTTGTATACTTGTAAAGAACACGCAACAATACAATATTTTCATATTTTGTTCTATAATCCTGGCCAGTTTCCTCAGAAATTTAAAACAAAAAATGTCTCTCTATCTATGTGTCGGAATGTATGATCGCGATTTTCACCCACTTAGAAACATTGGATCGACTTGAAACGTTGTATACGTGTTAAGAGCACGGGATAATAGAATATTCTCATGTTTGACTCTATAATCCTGGCGAGAATAGTTAGAAAATTAAAAAAATATCTTTGTATCTATGTGACTGAATATTTGAAAGCGATTTTCAACCATATAGAAACATTGGATCGAATTCAAGCTTTGTATACTTGTAAAGGACCCGCGACAATACAATATTTTCATATTTTTTCTAACATCCTGTCCACAATCGTGAGAAAATTAAAAAAATGTGTCATTGTTTCTATGTGACGGAATTTATGAACGCGATTTTCACCCACGTAGAAACATTGGATCGATTTGAAACTGTGTATACATGTAAAGAACACGCGATAATACAATATTTTCATTTTCGTTTCTAAAAATCCCGGCCAGAATCTTCAGAAAAATAAAAAAAAGTGTCTTTGTATCTATGTGACGGAATATTTGGACGCGATTTTCACCCACTTAGAAACATTCGATCGACTTGAAACTTTGTGTACTATTAAAGAATACGTGATAATAAAATATTCTCATATTTTTTCTAAAATCCTGGCCAGAATCGTCAGAGAATTAAAAAAAAATTATTTGTATTTAAGGGAGGTAAAATTTGAACGCGATTCTCACCCACTTAGAAATATTGAATCAACCTGAAACCATGTATACTCGTAAATGAACCGCGATAATACAATATTTTCATATTTGTTTCAACAATCCTGGCCAGAATCGTTAGAAAATTGAAATAAATATCTTTTTTATCTATGTGACGGAATTTTTAACGCGATTTCCTCCCACTTAGAAACATTGTATCGACTTGAAACTTTCAATACTTGTGAAGGACCCGCGATAATACGATATGTTCATATTTGTTTCTAAAATCCTGGCCATAATCGTCAGAAAAGTCAATAGAAACGCTTCTTTGTACCTATGTGACGTAATTTTTGAACGGGATTCTTCCCCACTTAGAAATATTGGATCAACCTGAAACCTTATATTGTAAAGTACCCGCGATAATACAAATTTTTCATATTTGTTTCTAAAATCCTGGCGAAAATAGTTAAAAATTACATAAAAGTCTTCATATCTATGTGACGGAATTTTTGAACGCGATTTTCACCTACATAGAAACATAGGATCGATTTAAAGCTTTGTATGTTTCTAAAGGACTCGCGACAATACAAAATTTTAAAAAAAGTGTCTTTACATGTATGTTACGGAATCTTTAAACGCGATTTTCACCCACATAGAAACATTGGACCGGCTTGATACTCTGTATACATCTAAAGAACACGCGATAATACAATATTTTCATATTAGTTTCAACAACCCTAGCCATAATCGTCAGAAACCTAAAAAAGACAGTGTCTTTGTATCTATGTGACGGAATACGTGTACGCGATTTTGACCCACTTAGAAACATTGGATCGACTTGAAACTTTGTATACTCGTAAAGGACTCGCCATAATACAATATTTTTATATATGTTTGTCACATCCTGGCCGAAATCGTCTGAAAATTAAAAAAACATGTCTTAGCATCTATGTGACGGAATTTTGAACGCGTTTTTCACCCACATAGAGACATTGGATCGAATTGAAACATAGTATACTTGTAAAAATCCCGCTATAAATACAACGTTTTCATAATAGTTTCTAAAATCCCGGCCAGAATCCTCAAAAAAATAAAAAAGTGTCTTTGTATCTATGACGCGGAATTTTTGAACGCGATTTTCACCAACTTAGAAACAGTGAATCGACTTGAAACTTTGTATACTCGTAAAGGAACCGCGATAATAAAATATTCTCATATTTTGTTCTAACATCCTGCCCAGAATCGTCAGGAATTAAAAAAAACATTTGTATCTATCTGACGAAATCTTTGAACGCGATTCTCACGCACTTAAAAATATTGGATCAACCTGAAACCTTGCATACTCCTAAAGGACCCTCGATAATACAATATTTTGATACTTGTTTCTAAAATCCTGGCCAGAATCCTCTGGAAAGTCAATAGGAACGTTTTTGGACCTATATGACGTAATTTTTGAACGGGATTCTTCTCCACTTAGAAATATTGGATCAACCGGAGACCTTGTATATCCGTAAAGTACCCTCGATAATACAATATATTCATATTAGTTTCTAAGATCTTGTCCAGAATCGTCAGAAAATTAAAAAAAAAATGTGTCTTCGTATCTACGTAACGGAATCTTTTATCGCGATTTACACCCACTTAGAAACATTGGATCGACTTGAAACTTTGCATACTTGTATAGGGCGCGCAATAATACAATATTTTCATAATTATTTTCTCAAAACCTGGCCAGAAACGTCAGAAAATTAAATAAAAAGTGCATTTGTATCTATGTGACGGAATCTTTGAACGCGATTTTCCGACTTAGAAACATTGTATCGACTTGAAACTTTCAACACTTGTGGAGGACCCACGATAATACAATATTTTCATATTTGTATCCAAAATCCTGGCCAGAATCTTCAGGAAAGACAAAAGAATATTTCTTTGCAACTAATTTTTGAACGGGATTCTTCCCCCCTTGAATAGTTGGATCAACCTGAAACCTTGTGTACTCGTAAAGTACACGCGTTAATACAATATTATCATATTTGTTTCTAAAATACTGTCCAGAATTGTCAGGAAATTTAAAAAATGTGTCTTCGTATCTATGTGACGGAATCTTTGAACGCGATTTTCACCCACTTAGAAACATTGAATCGACTTGAAACTTTGTATACTTGTATAGGGTCCGCGCTAATACAATATTTTCATAATTATTTCTCAAAACCTGGCCAGAATCGTCAGAAAATTTAATAAAAGTGTATTTGTATCAATGTGACGGAATCTTTGAACGCGATTTTCACTCACTTAGAAACATAGGGTCGACTTCAATCTTTGTATACTTGTAAAGGACCCACGACAATAAAATATTTTCATATTTGCTTCTAATGCCTGGCCAGAATCGTCAGAAAAGATAAAAAGTGTGTCTTTGTATCATGTGACGGAAAGTTTGAACGCGAATTTCACCCACATAGAAACACTGGATCGAATTGAAATTATGCATACTTGTAAAGGACCCATGATAATACCACGTTTTCTTATTTGTTTCTAAAATCCTGTCCAGAATCGTCAGAAAATTTAAAAAAAGTTGCCTTTGTATCTATGTAACGGAATTTTTGAAAGCGATTTTCAACCACTTAGAAATATTGGATCGACTTCAAACTTCGAATACTTGTAAAGGACCCACAACAATACAGTGCTTACATATTTGCTTCTTAACCCTGGCCAGAATCGTCAGAAATTTGAAAAAAAGTGTCTTTGTGTCATGTGACGGAAAATTTTAACGCGAATTTCATCCACATAGAAACACTGGATCGACTTGAAAGTTTGTGTACTTGTACAGGACACACGACAATACACTATTTTCATATTTGTTTCTATAAGTCTGGCCAGTTTCCTCAGGAATTTAAAACAAAAATGTCTCTCTATCTATGTGTCGGAATGTATGAACGCGATTTTCACCCACTTAGAAACAGTGGATCGACCTGAAACGTTGTATACGTGTTAAGAACACGGGATAATAGAATATTCTCGTTTTTGATTCTATAATCCTGTCGAGAATTTTTAGAAAATTAAAAAAAATGTGTCTTTGTAACTATGTGATGGAATCTTTGGAAGCGATTTTCAACCACATAGAAACATTGGATCGATTTCAAGCATTGTATATTTGTAAAGGACGCGCGACAATACAATCTTTTCACATTTGTTTCTAACATCCCGTCCAGAACCGTCAGAAAATTAAAAAAAAATGTATCATTTTATCTATGTGACGGAATTTATGAACGCGATTTTCACCCACATAGAAACATTGGATCGAATTGAAACTTTGTATACTTGTAAAATACCCGATATAATACAATAATTTCATAATCATTTCTAAAAATCCTGGCCAGAATCATCAGAAAAATATAAAAAAGTGTCTTTGTATCTAAGTGACAGAATCTGTGAACGCGATTTTCACCCACTTAGAAATATTGGATCGAGTTGAAACTTTGTATAGGCCTACTAGTAAAGAATTACGCGATAATACAATGTTTTCAAATTTGTTCTACAATCCTGGCCCGAATCGTCAGAAAAAAAATTGTCATTGCATCTATATGAGGGAATTTTTGAACGCGAATTTCACCCACATAGAAACATTGGTTTGACTTGAAAGTTATGTATATTTGTAAAAACACCTCTATAATACAATATATTCATAATAGTTTCTAAAATCCTGGCCAGAATCCTCAGAAAAAAAAGTGTCTTTGTATCTATGTCACGAAATAATTCAACGCGATTTTCACCCACTTAGAAACATTGGATCGACTTGAAACTTTGTATACTTGTAAAGGAACTGCGATAATACAATATTCTCATATTTGTTTCTAAAATCCTGGCCAGTATCATCAGAAAATAAAAAAAAATATGTCGTTGTTTCTAAGTGAGAGAATATTTGCACTCGATTTCACCCACATAGAAACATCGAATCGACTTGAAACTTTGTATACTTTTAAACGACCCGCGATAATACCACATTTTCATACTTGTTTCCAAAATCCTGTGCAGAATCGTCAGAAAAAAAAGTGTCTTTGCATCTATGTGACGGAATCTTTGAAAGCGATTTTCACCCACTTTGAAACATTGGATCGACTTCAAACTTTGTATACTTGTAAAGGATCCACGACAATACAAAAGTTTCATATTTGCTTCTTAAACTGGCCAGAACCGTGAGAAATTAAAAAAAAATGTGTCTTTGTATCATGTGACGGAAAGAAACGCCAAATTTAGACATTTATACAGCCTAACAGATACCAATACTTCAGAAATCTGGAAAAACTTGAATAGAATGGGAATTGGGAGAAAAGACACACAGGTAGACAAATTACCCGTTTCCCTGGACACACTCAATAATCACTTCACAGGTGTAACTACTACTCCAAAGGATAAAGAACAAACAATAAATGAATTATCACTGACAAATCAACCCGACAGAGAACATTTCCACGTCTCATATGTTACAGATTACGACGTAAAGAAAGCCATCATGCGAATAAAAACCAAAGCAGAAGGAACTGACCGTATAAATATTACTTTACTGAATAAAATAATCGAAGCTATACTACCTACTATAACTCATATTTTTAACTCCTCACTACAAACTTCTACATATCCCTCATTTTGGAAACAAGCCCTCGTACACCCACTGCCTAAAGTTAAAACGCCCTCAACCCCGAATGACTTTCGACCCATTAGCATTTTACCTACCCTTTCAAAATCTCTGGAACGATTAGTCCATAAACAACTGACTGACTACCTAAATGAACACAACCATCTAGATCAATTTCACTCAGGCTTCAGGACAGGACACAATACAAATACTGCTCTACTAAATATTTGCGAAGACATACGCGAAGCTGCTGATAATCGAAAACTTACCGTTCTTACATTACTGGACTTTAGTAAAGCATTCGACACGGTAGACTTGGACTTATTGTTGCATAAACTTAAAAATCTCTTACTCGCTGATAGTGCCAGGAAATGGTTCAATTCCTACCTTCATGAGCGCCAGCAATCTGTTATAGGAAATCATACATTATGTTCTTCTTAGTCCTTCCGTAAAGCTGGGGTTGCACAGGGTTCGGTACTTAGACCTTTGCTTTTTTCAATCTACATAAATGACATATCTAACTCCCTAAAGCATTGCAAACATAATTTATTTGCAGACGACATGCAAATCTACATCCACACAGACAAATATTCACTAAATGACGCTGTTGCAAAAAATTAACGATGGTCTTGACTCACTAATGACTTGGACAGGTAAATATGGACTGCAATTAAATCCTAGAAAGTCACAATCAATCATTATGGGTCACCAGAGACTATTATCTACAATTAACCTAAACACAGTTTCGCATGTGTCACTAAATCCTTTATAGTGAGACAGTAAAAATCCTAGGAGTATTTATTGACAAAAACTTAAATTGGAATACACAAATAAACCATACATGCAAAACAGTCTTCTCAATAATACATTCATTAAATCGTGTACGAAATTGTTTGCCATTCGCCCTTAGGAAAATGTTAGTAGAAACACTTGCAATGCCCCATTTTGATTATTGTGACACTCTTTTTACAGACTTAAATATTATTTCCACTCAAAGACTTCAACGTGTTCATAATTCTTGCGCACGTTTTATTTGTGGTATTCGCAAATTTGACCATGTTACACCGTCCCTGGAACAATTATCGTGGCTTCGTCTAAGAGATCGTACAACTGTCCATTCCTTATCCCTTCTCTATAAAATACTTCACACATCATCGCCTAATTATTTATCACGCCGCTTCATCAGATTATCCGACACACATAATCTTGACACTTGATCTCATCAGCACATTGTCCTTTATATCCCGCCTCATCACACTGTATATTATTCATTATATTTTACGATGTCACTTACCAAAACATGGAATTCCCTTCCGTCCTATGTCAGAGACTGTCAAACTATAACATCCTTCAATAACAAACTAAAGAATTATATAATAACAAACTAACTTATACACTCACTGATAGTATTCTTTTAGCAATATTAATATATTTAATTATTTATGAAAATAATATTAAGATTAACAAATATTTTGTTTTGTTTTGTTTTAAATATTGTATAATCGTAAAATTAGTTTTCTATATCTCATTATTTTCCTTTGTTTTTTATATACACTAGACAGGGACAATTTAATATGCCTTGCTTGTATACATTTTATTATTATTCTTAGTCTTAATTTTAACTAACATTAACTAGTTGTATTATAGATCGTAATATATTAGATATTATCTTTTGATCAAATTTTTACTCAGTGTTTAATATTAGAGTTAATTAAGATTGTTATATTCTGATGTAATATATGTTTGTCCTGGTGAGTGGAAGAGAAGGCCACATGGTCTTAACTCCATCAGGCTAAATAAATCTAAATCTAAATCTAAAAAATCAAACACTGGATCGACTTGAAACTTTGTATAATTGTAAAGGACACAGGATAATATAATATTTTCCTATTTGTTTCTAAAATCCTGGCCAGTATCGTCAGAAAAAAAAAAAAGTGTCGTTGTATCTATGTGACGGAATATTTGCACTCAATTTTCACCCACTTAGAAACATTGGATCGACTTGAAACTTTGTATACTTGTAAAAAACACACGGTAATACAAAATGTTCTTATTTGTTTTTAAAATCCTAGCCAGAATAGTCAAAAAATTTAAAAAAGGTGTCTTTATATCTATGTGACGGAATATTTGAACGCGATTTACTCCCACTTACATACATTGGGCCGTCTTTTCAAACATTGTATACTTGTAAAGAACACGCGATAATACAATATTTTCACACTTCTTTCTACAATCCTGGCCAGAATCCTCAGAAAAATAAAAAAGTGTCTTTGTAACTATGTGATTGAATATTTGAACGCGATTTTCACCCACTTAGAAATATTGGATCGACTTGAAACATTATATACTTGTAAAGAACACGCGATAATACAATGTTTTAAAATTTGTTTCTACAATCCCCTCAAGAATCGTCAGAAAATTAAAAAAAACGTGTCATTGCATCAATTTGACGGAATTTTTTAATGCAATTTTCGGCCACATAGAAACATTGGATCGACTAGAGACTTTGTATACTAGTAAAAAACCCGCTATAATACAATATTTTTATAATAGTTTCTAAATTCCTGTCCAGAATCCTCAGAAAAATAAAAAAGTGTCTTTCTGTCTATGTGACGGAATTTCTGAACGCGATCTTCACCCACGGAAACATTGGAACGACCTGAAATGTATACATGTAAAGGACCCGGGAAAATAAAATATTTTCATATCTGTTTATAATATCCCGGCCAGTATCATCAGAAAAATAACAAAAAATATGTCGTTGTATCTATGTAACAGAATTTTTGCACTCGAGTTTCACCCACTTACAAACATTGGATCGACTTGAACGTTTGTATACTCATAAAGGACCCGCCATAATACAATATTTTCATATTTGTTTCTAACATCCAGGCCGAAATCATCAGAAAATAAAAAATGGTCCATCTATCAATGTGACGGAATTTTTCAACGCGATTTTCACCCACTTAAAAACATTGCATCGACTTGAAGCTTTGTATACTTGTAAGGAACACGCGATAATACAATGTTTTCAAATTTGCTTCTACAATCCTGGCCAGAATCGACAGAAAATTACAAAAAACGTGTCATTGCATCTTTGTGATGGAATTTTTGAACGCGATTTTCACACACATAGGAACATTGGATCAAATCATTGAATATTTGAAAAGGACCCGCGGCAATACAATATTTTCATATTAGTTTCTAAATCCTGGCCAGAATCCTCAGAAAAGTAAAAAAAAAAATGTCTTTGTACCTATGTCATGGAATACTTGAACGCGATTTTCACCCACTTCGAAATATTCGATCGACTTGAAACTTTGTATACTTGTAAAGGATCCGCGATAATACAATATTTTCATATTTGTTTCTAAAATCCTTGCCAGTATCGTCAGAAAATTAAAAAACAAAATGTGTCGTGTCTATGTAACGGAAAATTTGCACTCGAATTTCACCCACTTAAGCATTGGATCGACTTGAAATTTGTATACTTGTAAAGGACCCGCGATAAGATCACGTTTACATATTTGTTTCTAAAATCCTGTCCAGAATCGTCAGAAAATTAAAAAAAAAGTGCTTTGTATCTATGTGACTGAATATTTAGAGCGATTTTCACCCCCTTAGAAATATTGGTTCGACTTCAAACTTTGTATATTTGTAAAGGACCCACGACAATACAATATTTTCATATTTGCTTCTTAACCCTGGCCAGAATCGTCAGAAATTAAAAAAAAATGTTTCTTTGTATTATGTGATGGAAAGTTTTAACGCGAATTTCACCCACATAGAAACACTGGTTCGACTTGATACTTTGTATACTTGTAAAGAACACGCGACAATACAATATTTTCATATTTGTTTCTATAATCCTGGCCAGAATTCTCAGAAATTAAAAAAAGTGTCTCTCTGTCTATGTGTCGGAATGTATGAACGCGATTTTCACCCACTTGAAACGTTCTATAAGTGTTAAGAACACGGGATAATACAATATTCTAATGTTTGATTCTATAATCCTGTAGAGAATAGTCAGAAAATTAAAAAAAAGTGTCTTTGTATCTACGTGACGGTATATTTGATCACGATTTTCAACCATATGGTAACATTGGATCGATTTGAAGCTTTGTATATTTGTAAAGGACCCGTGACAATCCAATATTTTCATATTTGTTTCTATCAACCTGTCCAGAATCGTCAGAAAATTAAAAAAAATGTTTCTTTGTATCTATGTGACGGAATTTATGAACGCGATTTTCAGCCAAATAGAAACATTGGATGGATTTTAACTTTGTATACTTGTAAAAAACCCGCTATAATACAATAATTTTATATTAGTTTCTAAAATCCTGACCAGAATCCTCAGAAAAATAAAAAAAGTGTCTTTGTATCTAAGTGACGGAATCTTTGAAGGCGATTTTCACCCACTTAGAAACATTGGATCGAGTTGAAACATTGCATACATGAAGAGAACAGGCGAAAATACAATGTTTTCAAATTTATTTCTACAATCCTGGCCAAAATCGTCAGAAAATTAAAAAAACGTCTCATTGCATCTATGTGACGGAATTTTTTAACGCGATTTTCACCTACATACAAACATTGGATCGACATGAAAATTTGTATACTTGTAAAAAACCCGATATAATACAATACTTTCACAATAGTTTCTAAAATCCTGGCCAGAATCCTCAGAAGAATAAAAAAGTGTCTTTGTATCTATGTGACGGAATGTTTAACGCGATTTTCACCCACTTAAAAACATTGCATCGACTTGAAACTTTGTATACTTGTAAAGGACACGAAATAATACAATAGTTTCATATTTGTTTCTAAAATCCTGTCCAGAATTGTCGGAAATTAAAAAAAAGTGTCTTTGTATCTATGTGTCGAAATTTTCGAACGCGATTTTCACCCACATAGAAATATTGGATCGACTTGAAGCTATGTATACTTGTAAAGAACACGCGATAATACAATATTTTCATATTTCTCCTATTAACCTGTCCACAATCCTCAGAAAACTGAAACAAAAGTGTCTTTCTATCTATGTGACGGAATGTTTGAACACGATTTTCACCCACGTAGAAACAATAGATCGACTTGAAACTTTGTATACTTGTAAGGAACATGCGATAAAACAATGTTTTCAAATTGGTGTCTACAATCCTGTTCAGAATCGACAGAAAATTACAAAAAACGTGTCATTGCTTGTTTGTGACGGAATATTTGATCGCGATTTTCACCCACATAGAAACATTGGATCGACTTGAAGCTTTATATACTAGTAAAGAATAAGCGATAATCCAATGTTTTCAAATTTGTTTCACCAATCCTTTCCAGAATCGTCAGAAAATTAAAAAAAGTGTCAATATATGTATGTGACGGAATTTTTGAACCCGATTTTCACCTCGTTGAAACATTGGATCGACATGAAGCTATGTATACTTGCAAAAACCCTGCAATAATACAATGTTTTCATAATAGTTTCTGAAATCATGGTCAGAATCCTCGGAATTATAAACAAAAAGTGTCGTAGTATCAATGTGTCGAAATATTTGGACTCGATTTTCACCCACTTAGAAACATTGGATCGACTTGAAACTTTGCATACTTGTAAAGGACCCGCGATAATACCACGTTTTCATATTTGTTTCTAAAATCCTGTCCAGAAGCGTCACAAAATTAAAAAAAAAGTGTCTTTGTATCTATGTGACGGAATATTTGAGAGCGATTTTCACCCACTTAGAAATATTGGATCCACTTCAAACTTTGTATACTTGTAAAGGACCCACGACAATACAATATTTTCATCTTTGGTTCTTGACTCTGGCCAGAATCGTCAGAAATTTCTAAAAAATATGTCTATGTATCATGTGACGAGATTTTTGAACGCGATTTTCACCCACTTACGAACATTGGATCGATTTCAATCTTTGTATACTTGTAAAGGGCACACGATAATACAATATTTTCATATTTGTTTCTAAAATCCTGGCCAGTATCGTCAGAAAATTAAAACAAAATTGTCGTTGTATCTATTTGACGGAATTTTTGCACTGGATTTTCACTCACTTAGAAACATTGGATCGACCTGAAATTTTGTATACTTGTAAAGAACACGCAACAATACATCATTTTCATATTTTTTCTATAATCCTTGCGAGAATCTTCAGAAGTGTAAAACAAAAGTGTCTCTCTGTCTATGAACGCGATTTTCACCCACTTAGAGACATTGGATCGACTTGTAACGTTCTATACGTGTAAAGAACACGGGATAATACAATATTCTCATGTTTAATTCTATGATCCTGGCGAGAATATTTTGAAAATTAAAGAAAAATGTCTTTGTATCTATGTGACGGAATTTTTGAACCCGATTTTCACCCACATAGAAACATTGGATCGACATGAAGCTATGTATATTTGCAAAAAAACCTGCTATAATACAATATTTTCATAATAGTTTCTGAAATCCTGGTCAGAATCCTCAGAAAAAAAAGTGTCGTAGTATCTATGTGTCAGAATTTTTGCACTCGATTTTCAACCACATAGAAACATTGGATCGACTTCAAGCGTTGTAAATTTGTAAAGGACCCGCGACAATACAATATTTTCATATTTGTTTCTAACATCCTGTCCACAATCGTCAGAAAATTACAAAAACGTGTCATTGCATCTATGTGACGGATTTTTGAACGCAATTTTCACCCACATGAAAATATTGGATTGACTTGAAAATTTGTATACTTGTAAAGGACCCGCGATAATATCACGTTTTCATATTTGTTTCTAAAATCCTGTCCAGAATCGTCAGAAAATTAAAAGAAAAATGTCTTTATATTTATGTGACTGAATATTTAAGAGCGATTTTCACCCACTTAGAAATATTGGTTCGACTTCAAACTTTGTATACTTTTAAAGGACCCACGACAATACAATATTTTCATATTTGCTTTTTAACCTTGGCCAGAATCGTTAGAAATGTTTAAAAAATGTTTCTTTGTATCATGTGACGGAAAGTTTTAACGCTAATTTTACCAATATAGAAACACTGGATCGTCTTGATACTTTGTATACTTGTAAAGAACACGCGACAATACAATATTTTCATATTTATTTCTACAATCCTGGTCAGAATCCTTAGAAATTAAAAAAAAAAGTGTCTCTCTGTCTATGTGTCGGAATGTATGAACGCGATTTTCACCCACTTGAAACGTTGTATACGTGAACACGGGATAATACAATATTCTATTGTTTGATTCTGTAATCCCGTAGAGAATACTTAGAAAATTAAAAAAAAGTGTCTTTGTATCTATGTGACGGTATATTTGATCGCGATTTTCAACCATATGGTAATATTGGATCGATTTGAAGCTTTGTATATTTGTAAAGGACCCGCGACAATCCAATATTTTTATATTTGTTTCTAACAACCTGTCCAGAATCGTCAGAAAATTAAAAAAAAATGTTTCTTTGTATCTATGTGACGGAATTTATGAACGTGATTTTCAGCCAAATAGTGACATTGGATGGACTTGAAACTTTGTATACTTATAAAAAAAAACCCGCTTTAATACAATAATTTTATATTAGTTTCTAAAATCCTGATCAGAATCCTCAGAAAAAATAAAAAAATTGTCTTTGTATCTAAATGACGGAATTTCAATTGGTTCAAACCGTTGTACTCATCAGTCCAGAATTCAGAACCCGGCAGAACATAATTATGAATCATAGGTATACGATCTTGTGCCCTTCCTCTTACCACAAACATGATTATTCCTCTTTTTTGTGTGGTATCATAAATACCCAGTACCCACTTCTCCTATACAACGTTTCCCCTATTGTACTACCTTTTCCCTACACAACTTTCGTCTATCTGTACTACACAATTTGGTTCACCAAAGCGAAATTGACCCTGGTCGGTGATGAATTTCCTCGAAGCAACGTCTCTACAAAAACTAAAATACTATATGACAGTTTTTTTGCCAACGTGAACCAAATTTGTTGTATTTCCAACTGAAATATTTTTGCACCACAAAAAAGTAATTTCAAATTCAGTGGAAAAACCAATGTGAGCGTTGTCGAAAAAAGTACCTTCAGTTAAAGATTTGTTGATCTTGTGCAAAATGCATTGCAACCGTTTATTGAATGTGGAATAATTTAATTTATAATGATTATTTTTACGTAACACTCTTAATGTCCTGCATCTAGCAGACCTTGCACATCCTTTTATAAGTCCACAGTTCTGTAAATGAAGGAGAATGTCACGATCGTTAGCAGAAATATATAAAATTAAATCTTTATAGTACCGGACTTGACGAATATCCGTCATTATTAAAGTCAAACAGAGTAAGTGACAGGTATTTGTTATATTTTATTAAAATCTTTTAACCACATAGTATTCAGTGAACCCCACAGATTTTTCTATGTTTTATTAAAATCTTTTAGCCAAGTACCCACAGAACATTAGTGATTACCATAGATTTTTTATCTTCTATTTTAATATTACAGAGAAATACTCACAGAGTATTAAACATATTACACTCTGTGTTTCCATACTCTGTGGTTGAAACTTGTAATTATCGAAAGGCAAACGCTTGTATCGATAGAGAAGTGGTTTTCTCGATTGTGACACACTATGGTCATAGAAACGCTGGCCAGAGCTGTTTAAACCATAGCTATTTGTATGATCTTAGAGTGGTCAAGACAGGAAATAGTCCCACTTTTTTTTCAATATCTACGACTAAAATGAGTTTAAGGTAATAATTTTGCAGTACTAAAAAGAATAACTATATTATTTTATGCATATTTGTTTTATTTAAGTTATGTTAAAATGTGTAAGTAAAAACGATCGTGATATACCCCGCCCCTATTTCCTTTGGAAAGTGCTTCCGGGCTTGATCCATTTGTTTTCTTATGAAGCCAAAGTTAAGGTATCATTTCAAATTTGTTTACGTTTTGCAGTTTTTACTATTCTGTTTTATCTTCGCATGTTCTGTATTCCTCAATGTGGGTATGTATGTAATTTGTTCCAGTTGGGATTCTTATTTTTGTTTAATAAGTTTTTAGGAAAATATTTAAAATAATTTGAGAAATATGAAATATGTCGCGATTAACCAATTGGTTAATCTCCGACTGAAATCATACTTTTAAATTAGATTTCAGCTGATATTTATTCCAAGAAATACGTTCAAATGTAATTATTTTAAACTTCACTCACAGTACTATAACCAATCAACACATTAATGTACATAAATTTCCATTATTGGCAGAAAGACGATATTCTCCTTATTTTAGTGTACTGGTGCACATATGGAATTGCTTTTTATCATGTTAGAGTGTTTATTTATACTGAATACCATTAGGTCTTGAAATTTTTAGAATATCCATTAGAAATTAATCAAATTATTGGTTTACGGTTTTGTTTTTACTAACATTTCCAACTATTTTAAACACTTTCGAAAGCTTCTTAAAACGTTTACAATATTCACAAACAATATAAAACGTATTGGCTTAAGTTTCCAACATGGATCGAAGATTTTAAAGTACCTTACACAGATTTTATCTTCACTATCATGGATTTTTTTTTTTTGATTTAACTTTATATTATCTTTCCCATGATTTTCCATAGTATATTCTTGTAATTCTGTTGCTCTATGTACATATTCTGCCCGTACTAACATTTTGTAATGTTTGAAACGTTTTGCATCGATACTTATAACATTTTTTTGGAAAAACTTTAGTTTATCCTTCCCAATACATTTTCTAAGTCCTACAGAATGTTTATAGAGCTGCTGCTAGATGGAATGATGTAACTGTGAAATCCATAACAACCTTTGCAATAAATTCCCAAATGTTTATTAGAAATGGACGTATACCAACTTGCTCCTTCCTAACCTAACAAAATAATTTACATCCATAGTACACATACACCATTTACTAATATACACTAATTTTTGCCATCAGAACCTAAGAAAATGAAGTGAATGGACATCCATTTCTTGAAATATATTTTTGATTGTTGGTCATTCCAGTTTCACAGATATCTCCATCATTTAATGTAAGTTCCTTTAATCATTTATGCAAACACTCAGGAATTCTGTATAACTTCAAAGCAATCATTGCATTTGTAGCTATACATATTTAATAATTAGCTCAACAGTACATTATCTTTCCCTTCATTTTCCAGTGTATTCTTGTATAACATTACTCTATGTACTTCTTCTGTCTTTACTAATATTTTGTAATATTTTAAACATTATTTCATTGAAACTTGTAACTAGAGCGAGGAATTTTATGAAATTTCTTATTTTAAAGTATTTGTTAGAGAGCGCTGAGGCTAAGTATCTTTATATTTTACGATGTATAGAATCAAATAAGACCAACAAAAAACTTAGTATTTTATCAAAATTTTCATATTTTAGTGAAAATTTCATACTCCTTCATATTTTTCAACTTTCAAATTCCGGTTTCTTTTCTATAAAAGTTCTAGGAATTCATTAAAATATTTTTGAAATGAATGTAATTATGTAATTTTTGACAGTGTAATATAGTAGACAAGTGAAAATTCTTCACTATCCATTCTGAGCAAGATAATTGGATGAGAAGTCACAGAGTGACCATTTTAGATGGAGGTTTTCATCCTAAACTCGATCCTCAGAACAAAAACATAAGCCTAGATGAATAAGTAGTAGTAGTAGGACTATTAGGCTAAAAAAAAGATATTTACAATATTATTTACATATATGGGTCACACGGGTAGGTAGTAAGCCGTACATGCTGTTGACAGACTGTTACAATAAAGTAATAATTGGTAATAGTATAAAGAAAAATAAAAATAAAACAATAAAATTACAATTAAATAATAATACAATAACATTATACATTAATTAAGTTATGTATAATTATGAAGAATTAGTGGTATTGCATTTTGATAAGATGTATTTATTCATGACTGAGTGTAGTTCTTATTTTCTGCATTTTGTCAAGAAATTTACCCAAGTTTATCCAATTTTCTGGATTTACCATTAACTCGTAGCATGCCGAAACAGCTCAGTTGGAAGAGCGTTAGACTGAAGATGAATAAGTAAAACAACAATGTTGAAATATTCTGGTATTCAGGTAGCTGTCAGTTTGTTCTTGCTACCTGAGGTCACTCCTTACTTTGTGAATATATTACAGCATTTAAATGTAGGAAAGACTGCTGCTGCTAAACTTGAAGCAGTGCTTTGTGAAATGAGTATAGTTCATGTAGGTAAGGGGAACATTTTTCTCACTTACATAAAACCATTAAATGTAGCACGATGCACGTATGCTGCCATAACATTGATGATGCACGTATGCTGCCATAACATCGTGTGATGTTGAGCATAATTTTTCATTGTGCAAAACAATTACGACAGACAGGCTTTATAATTTACTGTCAAAAAATGTGGGGAAAAAAAAGTCTGTATTACGAACAGAATTGACAATTGGATGTTCAAAGCACAAGTAGACCAAGACTATAGACACTAGGTTAGACCCATTTAATAAAAAATAATAATGTTAAAATGATTCTAACTACATTTCACCATGTTTGTAGTTCAATATTAAATGTAATTGTAATTGCAAAGTGAGTTCTGAAACAATCCCAAGAATCAATTATGGACTTTCAACATCTTGTTTCTCCAAATATGACATACCGAAATGGTTTACTTGTATTCTAAATTGTCCAATTTAATGTTATCGTTACATTTGCATCTACAGGAATATATATTATATTTATGCAATGTAAAAATAACAATAATCCAAATTGTACTTGCTTATAAACTTTGTTGGAGACATTTGGGTATGTTGAAGCACCCATCATTCTAGACAATAGGCATGAGATGTCCGCCAAGTTGTTGTATGCCTGAAGGCCACATTTGTGCCCAGAACATGCATCTAGTATTCACTTCCATTAGAATCTGAATTGACCCCAGATCCAGAAGGTCTGGACCAGCCAAAAATCTTGACCATATCGCAACTTGAACCCACGACTTTCATGTTTGTACTACATTTCCTTATACAACTACACTATGGCGTGATCCATTAAAATTGTTTCAAATCATGAACATGATATTTTATATCGGGTCAGAATTAATGAAAAAGCTAATTAAAATCAAAATACAGTAAATATCTTGAATTCGTGAGCTATAAATAAGTTCTGTTTGTTTCATTTATGTGCTGGTATTGTACACTTATAAATTATGAAGGACCTATGTGTATAAATATATGTAAAAAGTTTAGAAAATAGTAGCTTCATATTATTTTTGCCATAATTTTCATATTTTTCATATTTTGTCTTCACGATTTCATATTTTCCTATAATTTTCTTCATATAATTCCTCACTCTACTTATAACATTCTTTTAGAATTTTCATGTATTTATTTATTTATGAAAAACACGGTAACATTACAACATTTTAGACAATGTGATACTCACTAGCTATTTTCTCTCCTCTTGCAATTTTACCACCATTAACAACTCAATTACACTATTTTTGTTATGTTAGGAGGGGAGAAGTTAGTGTACATCCATTTCTAATAAATGTTTAGAAATTTAATTTGAAGGTTTGTCATACTGCAAGTGCTGCCATCTAGTGACAGCTCTATAAACTTTCTCTAGGACATGAAAGATATGTGGTTCCATCTTACCTACAGCTGTATAAACTCATGCACATGCGCACTGTTATTCTGTAGGAATTAGAAAATAGCCTATATTGGGAAAGGTAAACTAATGTTTTTCCAAGTTCTACAGCAGTTTTTTTTTTACATTTTATTTACGATATCAAGACATCTGTGCTAGAACTCCCAATGTAACTAAAAATTATTCACCATAATGTTATTCTGAGTTAGTAGTGAGATTATATTTAGCATTCATACATTATAGTAAAACTTGAATAATCACAATGTTATATGTTTAAGCTTTGTTTAGAGAGTTCTGTGCCATAGCAGGGTAGCTTGTATGGGACATGCACTTGCTCGAGTCTCAAGAAATGATCTCATAGAATTTGAATATTTATGGGACCACAGTCTGCACAGCATTGTGAGAAATTGTGATAGTCACAATAAGTATTGGCCCCAGATCGAGAAATGCAGCTATAACGGCTGTGGAACTTGACATGCTGACTGTCATGTCTGGATGATTGTCGATCTGTGTAAGTAGCACTGGATATGATGCCAGTTGTGCCATGGAGTTTTGTTTATTTGCATAGAGAAGTTGTATGACAAGACTCCCTTGCATGAGTTTTCCGAGTTGAGCTTGTACTTAATATCTGTAGTTATTGTACCCAGGTATTTGAATTACATCACTTCTTCAATGTTTATCTCACGTGTGGTGCAGTATTCATTCCTATTTAATAATGTGCTTGTGACAATAATTAGTTTAATTGTTATTTAAAATTATACCAGTCTTGAGTTATTTATAAAGACAGGAAAAATTAAATATTTCTGTTATATAAGATGCAAAGGGACCGAAGAGAACAGTGTGATATATTATTAATTTAAGCACCACTTGAGCAGACCATGCCACACAGGTATTATTTACGGAGAGGAGTGTAGGATGAGTGTATGTTTAAGTGTTTGAGTATTGTATGTGGAGTGGTGGTGATCGAAATTCTGTGCTTCCATGTATTCATAAGTCTTATAATCCAGTAGCTGGCCTCACATCCACATGTGTTGACCACAGAGGTAGACTATCATTTAGCTGTATAGAGTTATATGTGGCCATCATGTTGGGTCTACCAGCTGTTGTAACTGGTTTTCTCGACCTGAAGCAACTTACTGTAGCTACCCAAATTCCTCATGAAGATTGATGGCAGTGGTCTGATATTGGCCAAAATTACATGACAAAATTTCTTCCCCCATGGGGACTCGAACTGTAACATGGCATCATGCCTTAAATCACCCGTCTTCAGCATGGACCACCATATAAGAAACACCAGGCATAACATTCCTGTGTGATGGATGAATCACTATCAATAATACCTCATGTCTTCTCAACATATGTACACCCTTAGACAAAAAAAATCATCTCTTGATTCTATCAACCGATCGGGGAACTTCGTGAGCACTCGCTGAAGCCTTATTCCCATTAACACGTTTTTTGTAATTGTACTGTGGTGTTTGCTAGTTAACGTAGTGTACACTCAAGTAACATAACAGAGAGAGCTTGCCTTTGTGTGTTTCCGTGGACGAGAGGTTTAACACACAACATCTGCGTTCGTAACCTCACGGGTTCGATTCCCGTTCTACTTTTTTTTTACTGAATGTTAGGATAGCATTTCGCCTGTAATATAGTTTCATATTTAATTTTATATTTGAATTTTATGGCTTTAATGCACACACATAAAGGAAAACCTTCTAATAATTAAATGAAGAAAGAAAATATATCTTCTAAAATGAAAACTTAACAAAAACAAAATCAATATCGGGTGTATAATTCCTCAGCATCTGTTGCCGCCCTCTATCTGCGGGGCATTGATGCAATCAAATTTCTACAGGCACGTGGACTATCAGCTAGATCATCCCAGGCGTATTGAATTTGTGCCCATAAGCCATCTTTCGTCTTTCATGCATCTGCAGGCCAATTAGAGTTCATCCCTATTTTCATCTTAGCCCATACATTTTCGATTGGATTCAACCTGGTGAACAGCGAAATTTGATTTGCCTTCTGCTTTAACAATGAAGTCAAATTTCGCTAAACATATTTCAGAAAGCGGCCACAGTTTCAACAATATGGATAATACAATGTAAATTATACACAGAGAAAACAACATACACAAAATTAGCATTTTACAAGAAATCTAAATTATCAAAAAGGCCAAGAATACAAACAATCTCAACGAAAATGTGTCTAATAAGCAAAACCCTCTATTAGACGTACAATTCATTCAATACTAACTACAACTGCAGAAGATGAAGCATGCATCGAAAGGCCTAGAGTGAAATCAACGAAAATTTTAGATAGTTGAGGAAGACGGAAGTATACAAGGTAAAAATAAATAATAGTTTAAACAAACTAAAACACGCTTTATTAGAAAACCGAACTGAAAAATGAAAAATAATTTTATTTTCCAAAACGCTTGGAATAAAATTAAATGGTCAACAAAAAAATCATCTCCAACACATCTAGAATAAAACTGGAGTTATCTACAAAAAAATAATTTTAATGTCAAAACCGTGGGGTGCCCTATATCAATTAATACATTTGATAATAAACGGATATTGTTAAAAGTAAAGTCTCTAAGAAGAAAACGTAAAAACCATAAAAAGCACTCCAAGCTTTTGATGGTAAAATTGTTTTTTTTTTTTGTAGATAACTCTAGTTTTCTTCTAGATGTGTTGGAGATGATTTTTTTGTTGGCCACTTTAAATTTTTTCCCCAAGCGTGTTGGAAATTAAAATTATTTTTAATTTTTTATTTCGGTTTTCTAATAAAGCGTGTTGTTTTAGTTTTTTAAACTATTATTTTTTTTTAGTTTAATTAATTGTCATAAATCGGAATCCCATGAAAATTTAATTGCATAATACTTTCCTAAAATAAGCCTCCGGCCCGGATTTGAACCAGTGACCTATTGTTTGCTGAAATTATATACCACTACAATCGACCGCTCTACTAACTGAGCTCTTACAACGATTGACTAAAAAGTCGATAAGTCCGCAACCCATTACACCGGTTTTTATTGTTTTGATTTTCCTATGATTCTGGCCAGGATTTTAGAAAAACAAATTATGAAATTATTGTATTGTCATGGGTCCTTTACAAGTATAGAAAGTTCAAGTCGATCCAATATTTTAAGTAGGTGAAAATCGTGTTCAGATATTCCGTTAGATAGATACAGGTCCGTTACATAGACAGATACAGGTCAAGCTAATATAAAGCGTGTAAAAATATGTAATGTAACATTGTTATAACCTCAACGGTATAAAAAATTATGAATTTAAAAAGTATTAATTCAAATGTCGAAATAAAATGTATTTAATTCATAAAACGTTTTAATACAAATATCACGAAAAAAAACTGCGTAATTGAAGACGCGAACCTGCGATCTTCATTAACAGAAACAGTGCCCACATGCTTTACCATTGAGCTATCGGGACACGTAGTAGAGTCTTCAGTTCATACCACATAACACAGTAGCTCAGGGACTGCACAATTATGACTAGTTTCCTAGTTTGAACCCAGCGCTGTGCCGAGTATGACTTAGAAGTAATGTGCGTTGAAGAGATGACTCATTTTTTGTCAAGGGTGTACATGGAGAGGTGTGTTTAAAATTTGTACATGACCAACCCTCTTAGCACTGAGATAGGACATTTTCAGTTAAATTTTTCCAAGCCTGTCAGGAATTGAACCTGCAATCTATAGTCAGAAGGCTGGCATGATACTCTCTGAACTAGTTTAATCTTCTGTTCTAAAGAACAAATAAATGTATTAGTCTGCATAGCAATAAAGGAGATAATATGTGACATGCCAGTCTGCTTAAATTCAAATTAATCAAAAGGAAAAAAAGTTATTGTAGCAGTAAATAAATGAATCCATATATATATATATATATATATATATATATTTTAAATTATGCCTTAGAATTGAATGAGAAGTTGAGGTAAAACCTAAATTTGCCACATGAACGATAAAAATATCTATTAGTGATTGCTCCAAATGAATAAAAAACTTGTGAGAAATGCTCTTACAAAAAATTGAAGGTCGCCAAGTTCTTACCTAATCTATATTATCTCATCTAATTTAATGTAACCTAACTCTAATAAACAAGTTGGCAATTGGCTATATCAGAAATGTGAATAAAATATTAGAAAACATGCAACTAGCTGTTACTAGTCCCCAACTGCAAGACACACAGACTGGCACATCTCATACAACAGCTGCATAAAATGTTAACTCTATGATGTGACAGGCCTGGAGCCACCTGCTGTCTTCACATTTGTGTGTTTTAGTTACAGAGATGGACAAACATTGAACCAAGTAGGTGGCGCCACTTGTTAGCTCCCTCAGCTGTTACAGCTGGATTTCTCAACTTGGAGCCTTACTTATTGTAGCTATGTAAATTCCTCACTATGCTGGGTGGGCAACAGGTTCATTCTAACCCAAATTCCATGAGAAAATTTGTTCCCCATGGGAACTCGTATCACAGCAAGTGTCCTTGTTCTGCACCACAGCATTGTGCCTTAAACCTCTTGGCTATGTGCAATCTAATGTACAGAAAAATGGATCATTTGATTGTATTTTAATGTTATTGACATTTTCAGGTAATGTGACTGACAAATTACCAGTTTTCTGTCAAGATCAAGAGCCATCTAACAATCATGGAATCACGACTCCATGTAAGTTATTGTGTAAAATTGTACCTAAATGTAATCATAATATGTAAATAAACACAGACCTGCTGTCTGTAATCACTTGTTTATCTAACTAAAGAGAATTCTTTTTCCTCAACTGGGATTTGAGAATTTTGTGTTTGGTCAGTATGTTTCCTGATTAACCAATCATAGAGCCCTAACACACAAATTTGGAGATCTTTGCTTCACACCCGATTGAGGCAAAAATTGTTCTCTTTAGTTGTAACTAACTAGCTAACTCACTGGCACTATCGAACCGGTAGGTTCATGGCTGCACGGACATAAGCTCTCCATATATCTCTATCCTGAGATAATGGTTTCCAATCATTCCCTGTATAATCTACTTCCCTCAAATCGTAGTTAATATTATTCTCCAACCTCATTCTTGGTCTACCAACCAGGCTTTTTCCTACAAGAAGCTTCCATGCATGTCTTTCATTCCTCATTTGTGCCACATGTCCTGCCCATCGCACTCTGAGTCGTAACTCTTCTTGTTATATCTGGCTTCCTATAAAGAGCATGTAGTTCACTGTTATAAAGTTTTCTCCATCCACCTGTCTGTTCATCTCTCTTTGGTTCAAAAAAATTCCTGAGAACTTTATTCTCCGATACTCGTAATCACCTTTCCTCCCATGTTTTGCATTCATATAATGTAACTGGTAGAATAGTTGTATATATTTTCAGTTTAACGTTTTTTGAAAAGAGTTGGGATGTCAAGAGCCCATGTAATGCATAATAGCATGCATTTCCAGAATTGAGCCTATGTTTAATTTATTTGTGCATCTCATTCTTATTTGTGATTATTGTTCCTAGGTATTTGGATTCAGCCACTTCCTCAAAATTTTCCTCATTTGTCATTAGCTGTCCATTTCCATTATACAATGTATTTCTACGTGTGACCATATATTTGGTTTTATTGATATTTACTCCCAGTTCCAATTTCTTAGCGTTACTCAATAGTGTGTGAGCGTGTTGGCCTTTAGTAACTCCTCGCTATCACCCAATAGTACTACATCATCAATATAAACCAATAGCTTATTAATACCATTGAGTGGTAGGCCTTCTTCATCCTCTAAAGATTTTATGGCATGCTGTAGTACAAAATTAAATAGTAGGGGAGGTAGTGCATCTCCTTGCTTCAACCCATTGTGAATTTCAAAAGTATCCAAAAACTGTTTGCCTACACACATCCTACTCTTTGTGCCATTTAGACACATTCCTGTAAGTTTAACTAACTTTTTAGGAATTACAAACTCCAGCAGGATACTATATATAACTTCACCCTCTTAATTGAATTGTATGCCTTTTGAAGTCTACATGTAGTTGATGTACAGTGACATCATATTCCCATTTCTTTTCTAAAATGCTTGTTTCATTTAATTTTGTCATATACACGGTGTCTCGGAATGCGTGTACATTAATTTTTGAGATTGCTGAGGAGTCTTAAATGAACAGTTTGTGATAAGCTATGACATATTCTTGAGACTGAACATTTATATTGATAAGTAGCAGTGTGAATTTTTGGTAATTATGAATTACACATAATGTTCAGAAAATTAATAAAATTGACAAATATTGTAAATCTCGTGAAGTTTATTAGGGAATTGGTCAATCACAAAATCCAATTATTTTCATGAATAACTTTATATTACGAAATTAGAGCTTGATGTCTCATTTTTGTGTGAAATATCCATAGAAACAAACAAAATGGTGGTTTTAAATATAATTTATCAGCTGATTACCTGGGTATATCTTCGTGTTACCAATCAGCTTAGTGACCCATTTATCTGACACTAATCATGTAATCGTAAACCTACTATATTCATCTCTTCTCACCCCCTAGCAGTGCAGAGATAACATGTCATCTGATCTGATGCCAATTATAGTTAGCAAGAGTATGAGCTAAACACTAACATTGGTCAATTTGGACTTATTATTTTTCACCCTCCTAGGTGTGCTATGGGTGAAACTTGATCTTATGTGATATGTGAACTGCCACCAATCGGTATACCAACCCTTACAGCTATGGTTTTATGATAGTTTAAGATTTTAATTAAATGTTTTATACCTCACTATATCTAGTCTTCTAATTAAACTGGTTTTGAAGCTTAGGTAGTTTCATCTTCAATAATTTCTTGTCAACAAGTTCAATAGTTAATAATCATAGTTACAGTATAATTGTATTTTTCATCCCATCAGTTTACTTTGGGATGTTGATGTTCAAACTTGGGTTAAAGTGCCATTGGGACTGTGACCAGACAACATAGCAAACTTGAAATTAAGCATTTTGTACTCATTTCAGTCTCTTTCTGAAATTTCATTTTTCACGCTTTGTCTCCACTCCATTCCCTTAGGGGAGCTTGAGGAGAAACATGGACTTAAATGTGATAGAGATTGTCGCTAGTCAAACAAGCAGTGACACTGCGACTACAAACGATTGACATAACAACCTCAAAAATCTATGAATTTGACACTAATATTGGTCGTTTTCCTTTATCTATAGATGTCGCCTCCCTCTCATCATCCTTGTAGGGATGCTTGTGATTTTTTATTCCAACAACACTTTTGCCATACTGTAAGATATATCTGTACTGATATTGGTTGTAATCACTCCATGTGTTCTAAGAGTTATGCTGTAACATATAAAGATAATAGTTGTTTTTCCATTTCAACCCCTTCAACTTCTAGGTGCACATTACCTATTACACCCATTTCTCCAGATTATAATTAATGTGTGTACCAAAGTTTGTTGAAATTGCTCCACGTATTATAGAGTTACTCATTCATGTACCTTCATTTGTATATCTTGATAACATACTTTTGTTTTCTTATGAAATATAATCAACTGAAAACATGTTTACAGTCTGTTATTTAGATTTATTTTTCTGATAGACTATGGTTCCTGATTGCAACTGTTAGACTAAAATGTCTTTCCAAAACAAAGAGAAAATATCCTTCATTATTAATATCTTTGGACCTGTTGAAGTCTGGAAACTTTCCGGTAAGAACAAAGTGTACATATTTTTGATAAATAAATTCTTGATGTGATCAATGAGTTAGCTTGTCATGTTCAAGTGTTGAGTCTGTTCTAGACTGTATGTTCAACAACAGGATTGATAGGAGGGGTAAAGTTATGTGTATATGAAAATTGTTGTAAACTTAACAATTAAAATAATTAGTTACTAGATTTTAATGTTAAGGACAAAGGAAGAAAATTATGAGCAAGGTCTGAATTCAAATACCTAGGAACAGTAATTACAAATAGGAATGATATGCACAATAAAATTAAACATAGATTAAATTCAGGAAATGAATGTCGTCCCAACTTACCTTAAAAAATGTTAAACTGAAAATATATAAAATGTTATTTCCCCATTTCTATTATCTTAATGTGAAACATGGACGCTTTCTTTAAGGGAGGACAAAAGATTACAAGCATTTGAGAAGAAAGTTCTTGGAAATTTTTTGGATCAAAGAGAAATGAACAGACAGGTAAATGGAGAAGACTTCATAACTACATGAGCTTTATAGAAAATCTGATATAATAAGAACTTGTAGACCAAAATAATAATAATATTAACCACTGATATTAATATAAATCTAACATACACTTGACCCTTACAATAAGAATGTAAACTGGCATAATTGCATATGATTTATCTTGACAATGTATCATTCCAGGTTTGGTCTTCTTCTTCTTCGGCTTGTAAGGTATATTTCAATTTTCCTTGTGTGTCATCCGACTTAGCCTCCTTCAGACATCTTTATACTCCCATCATTTTTCATTCCATATTTATTATCCATTCTACTCCTCCTCCTCCTCCTGATAACTTTTATTATGTGTTCTATCCACTTCATTCTTTGTCTTTCGATTAGCCACTTCCTACTTTTTATTTCATTTCCAATGCTCTTGTTGGTAGTCCATCCATTTAACGTGTCCAAAGCATTGTTAAGTGATTGGCATTTAGAGAGATTACTAAGAAGAATGTTGCAAATGGAATAAAAAATAGGTAGTGATGATTGGGAAGACCAAGAATTATATGGAACACCACTACAGAGACGGGTAATGTTTAAGAACTCTCTAAATGGCAGTCCTCTAAATTTACACACAATCAAGTAATATATTAAAGTTAGATTGCAACACTGACAGCTCCACCAGTCTCAGTGTGGAGACAAGCTTGTGCAGTGAGTGGTGGTGGTGGTTCATTATTGTGCAATACCTTGAACTATGTCTCTAACAACATGTTCTCCAAACAGGAGCAACATTTGTGGATCAAACTTGAACTTGCACAAGGTTGTGTTGCACAGGACTGTTATCAGCATTGCCTTATTGCACAGTGGCAAGATGGGAGAAAGTGTTAGCTGAGTGTCTTCTCTTACCCATTATGCCTCATTAGCATGTTTCACCCATCTTGTCACTAGACAACAAATTCAGTGCTGCATCACACATGCTTCACATATTCTGTGACCTCGTGTAATTTCAGTTTTGATCCACAAACTTTTCTCAAGATTGGAAACTTGTTGTCATGGAGCAGCTGTTGTTGGGAGCACTGCAGAACTCTACTGAATAATGAACAACTGTCGCCAGTCACTGCACAAGCACTTCTACCATTCTTCTCTCAGCTCATGTGACCGCCACAAGACCACTGTGTGTTGACACTCCCTCTAAAATATGAAATATAGAAAACCAGTGCTGCCTAAGGCATTTTGACATTTTCATCCAAATCCATATTGATAACACCTGTAGAATTTGGCTGCCAAGAAGCCCTAATAGGTTCCAGGAAGCAGCATCTTGGGTGATGCAAGTCATCACTAACTCTCAGTCATTAAATATAGATCATAATTTTTTTGTAAAATCTCTACAATGCCTGAAATATTTGTATATGATTTCAGTAATACTCTCTTTAGAAGCATAGTTTTGATATCATGATTATATAGTGTGATTTTTATTGAACAGGATGTGAAAGTAGAAGTTAAATCAGAAGGAGAAGATGAAACTGACTACATTATTGTTGATCAGCAGACATTACCAGCTTCCGAAGAAGCAGAACTCAAGGTAATTTTTTATTGATATATTCACAATTTGGCAATGGGATTAATAGAACTTTGTACTTGAGACAACTAATTCAGAATCTAAATGAGGATGCAGTGTTGCTACTCATACATGGAGTGACAACAGTAAGCACCAACTCCCCAGAAAATGTAATTCAGACATGGTAGCATTATACAGTGAACATTAAAAAAATTGTCACATAACAGCTGCATAACTAAGTGATTTCCTGAACAGGTCAAATTTATTTTCTGATTTTGCTCGTAGATGGAATATAACTTCATTTTGTTAATTAGATTGTATGTGTCCAGTTTTGTTGTGAGGTAACAATATTACCAGCCAATAGAGGAATTTGTTAGTTTTTACTTTCAGGTAAATCTCCACTCCTAATGGCCAGTTTTTATCAATTTTTGGAAAATACATTTACAGTTGTTATTCGGTGATATACATGTTGTTTTGTTGCAGATCGCTGGACAATATATATATATATATATATATATATATATATATTTTTAAAAATTTAATTGAGAATACAGAAGGTAGTTACATTATGAGGTTTTACTTAATAAATAAGTTTGGTCTGTGCTCGTCTTACCTCATTCTCTTAAGTTATATGTTTGGAAGATGTTTTCTCTATCATCAGTTGCTACAGACTCAGTTGATGGAGCTAACATGCTTTGAAACATATGTCTTAATAGAAACAACTATATGAGGTAAAAGGAATACAGACCAAACTTATTTATTTTGCATTTAAGATAACTCGCCACTCCCAATGATCTGAATTAATTAAATGCTATATGCCGATTTATTGTTTTGAAAAGCAATAATTGTGCCTCTAGGATATGAACACACATTTATGTTTATATATACATATTGTTATGGTCATTTTCAATGTCTAGTGAAATCGATGAAAATGTATATTTTTTGTAATCTTTTGATGAAAACAACCTCAATTGGTACATTTTTTGTTAATTAGCTAATAGGGACGCGATTGTATTTAAATATCAGTGATTGTAGTTGTTTTTAATTTTTGTTCTAAATATTACTTTTTTGCCAAACTTTGGTCCTGATGTAAACTAAGTGATTGATTTATTTGAGTTGTTTTTTTGACTCACGTCATATTTCTTGACTTTATTGCAGACCTAGGTTTCGTCACTGTACTTTGCGACATTCTCGATGCCACACAACTGCCGTCTTGCAGTTGTCCCTCCTGCAAATTGATTTCTGTGCTCTCTTTTGGCTGACCGATGAACTTCCAAATCAAACCCCTCACCTTTTCTCCGGGAGTTTCGAAATTCATGGTTTTCTTTTTATTCTTGCATATGTAAATTTTCTCCCAAATTGTGAGTTCATTAGATTTTTCTAACTGTTTAAGTATTTTTGGCCTAGTTTCAATTCTTTGTTTTTCTGACCATACATGTGCAGCTATTGAAGATTTTTCTGTTTCTCCATTTTTAACATTTCTAAGATGTTCTTTAAATCTTGTATTTGAATTCCTTTTTTGTTTTCCTTATGTATATCCTTTTTACAATCAATCTGATAAATCCCTGATATTGTTGCCGTCTTCAATCTTTTCAAGGTTCTGTTTAATTTATTCAAACTGTAATCATTTTTTGGTGCTAATTTAATGTTAAATTTGTTGGCATTTTTTTAAAACGTGTTAAATACTAAAGGGTGGTAAGTAAATTTCTTGAATTTTTTACCATATAGCGGCTGCTAAAGCAATTTGTTTTCAGGTGTCAGGTAAACCCCACTTGTAATGGTCGGATTTTGCTGATTTCTTAAGAAGACATTTCTCGTTTTGTTTCAGTGACTTATGTTACAAATAATGGAAAATTATAACTATAAGGACAATTTTTTAATTTTCATTCCGTGTGAGCTACCAGACATATAGGTCCACTTTTGTTGTTTAACCCATTCGCTTCAGGTTTAATGCTCATTACATTTCCCCAGAAACCGGATTTACGTTACCGTAAATTATATTGTCTACATTCAAAACAAACAGAAGATATCGGTACTTGAGATTACAATAAGGGCGAAGGCCAAAACACATTCCTCTACTATTCATAAATGTTAACAAAACATTACCCTGCGAAGGGATATACAAAATATTGCAAAATATATAACAGCAGAGTAACACGAGTGTACCTCATCTTCTGAGTTGAAGGCCATTCAAATGTTGGCGAGTCTATGTCATCTTTCAAGGCGAATGGGTTATTGAACTGGTCTCACTTTTTAAAATGAGTTTCTATATGTTGACTTTTGTTAAGATGAAACAAAAATTGCATTCTATCTAGTAGACACTGGGAATTACTGTTGCAGAAAATTATTTATTTATGTATGTATGTATATATGTGTGTATGTTAATGCTCTTGTGGTGGAGATGGACCACTTGGTATATACAATGTGTCTCACTCAACCTGTTGCTCCACTAGGGGAAAGTGACTGGGGGCAGTGAGTCATCAAGTAATGCTACCCACACAGTGCAGCTGGTACTTGGTGGAGTGAGTCAGTCGATCTACATGCTCGCGTTCTACTGCAATATTGTATTCTCGTGTTATAACGTACACTGAAGCACTTATTTAAGTTCTGTAGTCGTCTTAGTTCATAGTTGTCATTATACCTCAATCTATGTTCACGATACAGCAGAGAGTGTTTATGCATGATAATTATGTGGAAATATAGTCCTGCGAGAAGTTGTTAGACGATTCAGAACAAATTTAGAAAAACGGGTTCTGCACTCGATAAGAAACGAAACTTAACAAAACATGTACTGAGGATAAATTAGATCAAATAGGAGAAAAATTAGAACATTTGCCAACAAAATCTCTAAGGCAACTTGGCCAAGAAATTGGTATTTCAAAGAGCACAGCATTGCGAGGTACGAAACTGTTATATATTAAGCTATTTAGAATAACAATAGTGCGTGAAGTTCAGCCACATCATCCTGAGATGCGATTTTCATTTGTGATGTATGAAAGAAGCCGTCACACATTACATGAACTGAGAGATTATACCAGAACAGAATAAACATAGTAAAAGAACACTGACTAATGTGCGAACCAGTTTCCTATCACAGTGTCGAAAATTTGTGAATGTGGGAGGAGAACATTTCCAACATCTTCTGTCATAAGGCACGTAACTTATTTTCAATATTCATTATCTTGCACCATCAAGGTGAGATAAGTGTCAGGTGGTAGATATGCCAGCACGATTTAATAACTCAATGCCTGCAGTCACTTTTCCGCTAGCAGGACCACAGCTTGAGTGAGACACATTGTATATATATATATATATATATATACACACACACACACACACACATCTATCCATACTAATTCTGCCCAAGGACAGGTATTTCACTGCAATCATAGCATTTTCATGCTATGCTTTGCAGGTTTACTAGGGATTTGTAGGTATGGTAGCTTCGCGTTGCTTTCTACACCTGTGAAGGATGGTGGTGATAATGATAAGGATCATTTTTGGGGACCGTTGGGCCCTAAGCTTCCTGACATTTGTCTTATAGGTGAGGAAAAAACCTGAAAAAAACTCAAATATGTACATATATATAAGAACATTTTCTTGGGTTTTCCGCGTCTTGGATTCAAGTTCGGTCTCTGGCCACTGATTCGGACGTTTTGGCATGATCCCACATGTCATTATCAAGGAATGATAAGTTCGAGTCACAGGTTTAGGTCTTATATAATTAAACATATCGAGTTTTCGTTTTGGTCCGTTTCCGAAGACGTATAGCCATCCAAGGTTTAGTTTTTATGTGATTAAACACCTTCAGATATCAGTGTGGTCTGTTTCTGAAGCCGAAAAATCTGCAATATAACATATACACTGCTCAAAAAAATTAGGGGATATTGTAGAATAACCTATTAAGACTATGTTTTTTGGAATAGTATTAGATGCAATCACTTTCTATTATTCCAAGATAATGTAAACAAGAGTTTGAAGTTGTTATGTAACCTCGGTACCACACCAGAGGGCAGTGTCTGTACTGTTGATGTGAAAGGGTGGTGTGGGGGTGAATGTTTTGTTGCTGTTTTTAAATCCAGTCCAGTTTTCAGTTAGTGAAAGACTTGCCTTAGGGACAGTGATGCCTCAACAACGTGATTTACCTGAACCAATGGTTGGAGGGCCATAGGAAGGATGGAAGCTGGACAGACACAACAAGAGGTGGCACAAGCCATTGGGGTGTCTCAAAGCGTGATTTCCAGTCTTTGGAATCATTTTCAAAGAACATACTGTTCACAGAAGAGCCGGACAAGGTCGACCAAGGGCAACAACAGCAAGGGATGACCGTTACCTCTTGTTAACAGCCCGTCGGAATAGACAGCAGAATGCAACTCAACTGCGAAATACACTTCAAACAGCAACAGGATGCAGGATGTCAACTCAAACTGTCCCTAATTGACTGCATGGAAGTAGTCTCTATGCCCGTAGGCCCATGGTGTGTACCAGGTTAACTCCACAACACCGTAGAGATTGCAGAAACTGGGCGGAGGATCATCGTGAGTGGAGGCATGCTGAATGGAGATCAGTTCTTTTTTCTGATGAGTCGCGATTCAACATGGAATGTGATAGTCAGCGTGTATTCATCTGGAGAGAAAAAGGGACACGAAACAATCCAGCTTTTGTACGAGTAAGATCCCCATATGGTGGTGGTGGATTGATGGTGAAGGCAGGAGTCAGTAGTGGTGGACGTATGGACCTCTACGTTATCCAAGGTGGTACTTTGACTGCGGTAAAGTATAGAGATGAGATTCTCCGACCTTTTGTCGTGCCTTATGCTGATGCCATAGGTGATTCTTTTCTTTTTATGGACGATAATGCACGACCCCACAGAGCTGGCTTGGTGGACGACATGCTGGAAGTGTAGGGTATTGAGCGTATGCAATGGCCAGCTTCCTCCCCAGACTTAAATCCGATTGAGCATGTGTGGGATGCATTAGGCAGGTGCATTGCAGGCAGACCAACACCTCCCACAACTGTTCCAGAGCTGCACATTGCTCTTATGGAAGAGTGGCCACGTATCCCCCAAGAACTCATTGCTAACCTCATTGCATCAATGCCATACAGGTGTGAGGCAGTGCTGGCCGTTCGAGGAGACCATACACCATACTAAAGAAACATTTTCACCCATGTTAATGTTGCTTTGTTTGTTTGCCATATTCCTAATCGGGATCTCTTTGACATCTTGTGTGGTACAGAGGTTACGTAATGACTTCAAACTCTTGTTGACATTCTTTTGGAGTAATAGAAAGTGATTGCATCTAATACTGTTCCTAAAAACATAGTCTAATAGGTTATTCCACAATATCCCCTAATTTTTTTGGGCAGTGTATATATATATATAATTATATGAAAAGAATAATAATGCCAGAACTGTGATTTGAACTCAAGATCTCTAATTTTGATTACTAAATGCCAGAACTTAATTATATAATAATTAAAATATATGTATGTATATATATATATATATATGTACTGAAAATTTGTCTGAACTTTTGCAGATTTCATCAGATGCTGTGGACGATGGAATTGAAAACATTAATATTAAAGAAGAAATTACTGAGAATTTGGTAAGTTTACCTGTTCAACTCAAATATCCCTTTGGCGAGATAGAAGTTCTGCTTTCCTATTTACGGCCATGAGCAGTAGTTTACGTAACTTTATTTTCTAGTACACTTTAATATGTATATTCTTATTACATATCTGGGATAAAAAGGATATCCCTGAAAAAATTACTAGTTAAAATAAAATTTTGGGAATTATTAATCAAGCTATGAAACCATCCCTTGTACAAAAAAAAACCAGATTACGTATATACAGGATGTCCCAAAATTAGACCAAAAAACTTTGGGAGCTGATAGATAACATTATTTTGAACACTTTTTGTTAAGGTAAGTTTTTTGCTGTGGTGCTTCGTTTAAGCGCTGGGCGAGTTAATGTCATTAATGCCTCCCAACCATTTGGTTTACGTAGATACATAAATTATATTTGTGTAAACCAAACCTCAGTTAATGTGACCTCTGAAATGTAACATGGGGATTTTCGAAGGCCCAAAAATGTGAATTCCAACTGTTAAATAACTGCTCACGTGTGAAACATGCTTCATCTCTGAACATGACATGGGATGTAAACAGTACATCGTTTTCAATTTTGTCCGGATACCATTGACAAAATTGGTGTTGCAGAGGATAGTCTTGAGGCCTTATTGTGTGGACCTTCTCAAGGTGAAAAGGGTGCAACATTTCCTGCAGAATTCTTCCCACAGTGCTACGACTTAGGTGCAATTGTCGAGCGATGGCGCGAGTACTAGCTGCAAGATTGTTCTGAATGCACCGCAACACATCTTCCTCATTCTCAGGAGTCCGTGCAGAATGTGGCCATCCTTGACCTTCTGCTCGTCTATCGAAGGAGCCTCTTTCACATAGTCTACGTTCAATTCTGGCCAAATGTAGTGTGATGAGGAACTCTTCGGTTTTGGAACTGTTCTTGATAAAGCCTTACAGCCGCACAACCCAAACCAGCTTTTCCATACACCAACAGCATGTCCGTCATCTCACTCCACGTGTACCTTTCCATGTTGTAAATAAAGTAGTATGCAGCAGGCATTTCAGCAAACTAACGCACAATGCCAGGGAAACACAACGATGAGCTCAGCAAGTAAACATATATGCTAAACGAATTGAAATGTCTTTGTTTTGTTTCTTTCGTGTGTTTCCTTTAAAATATATGACAGTAATGACATTAACTCACCCTGTGCTTAAACGAAGCACCACAGCAAAAAACCTGCCTTAACGAAAAGTGTTTAAAATAATGTTATCTATCAGCTCCCAAAATTTTTCGGTCTAATTTAGGGAAACCCTGTGTAACACTTTGGCTAGACCAATGTTGACGTATGGTAGGGAAGAAGACAACATGAAAGCAGAATAACAGCTTGTGAAATGAGATTCATTCACAGAACTGCGGGTTACATCAGATAGGATCGGAAAAGGAAGACTGATATCTTAAAAGAACTGAAGACTACGCCAATTTTGGAATATGTTAAAAAGTACCAACTAAATTGGAAATACCACCTTGAAAGAATGAGTTCAAATCGGATCCCCAAAGCTGTTTATAATTATATACCAAGAGGACGAAGATCTCTGGACCATCCTATGAAACGCTGGAGGGAAAATTTTCTATAGGATCGTAACAGGCCTTGACCTAATACTTGGAAGGAAGAAGAAAAAGATCCCTATTAAATACCTGTTGTAGCTTTCATCTGTATTAACTCTGGATCTCTGTGAAGAAATAAAAGTACTATGAGGTTTAATATGAACAGTAACTATTCTATTAATAATACATGCTTCATTTGAAACACATATTAAGCATTACTTTTGCTTTTATAAATATCACAAGAAAACTCTTGGAGCCTGCAACAATATGTCTGCCATTCAAAAAGCCTTGTCACTACAAGATTGACTAAGCTACTTGTCTGAGGGCTACATCATGCTTTACAAGGACTGGCAGATATGTGTCCATAGTTTATCTAAATTTAAAGTGTCCATTGCTGTGGTCTTAAGGTAACATGCTGCCTTGTCACGCAGCAGGCCTGTGTTTGATCCCCAGTCAGGAAAGGTTTCCTGGGTGATTTGCCTGTAAGGCAATTGTCTGGAAACTTTAAGGCCCAAATGATCCCCAAATATCATCTGGCCGTCACTATCATCATAAACATATTCATTAAGTTTAGGATTCAGGTCTCTCCTGGTGCATCATTACCACCATCATATATCATCGGGACAGTAACTGTGCCTTCCAGGCGCCCCTACCTCAGAAGTGGGTTACAATAATGCCATACCAGGAGAAAATACTAGGATGTCGACATGACAATGCGGTTGCATTCAACAAAAAAAATAATAATAATCAATTGAGTTGGTGTTTACTTGATGAAAATCCATATTTATTAATTAAATAAAAATAAAACGTAGTTTTATTTGATTTTCATATTTATTATATAATTCAGTGACAGCTGTTTCGGTACACTGTGCCTTCTTCAGACATGTTAACAAATTATGAATTGTGTTCCAAAGTGTCTGAAGAAGGTGTAGTGTACTGAAACAGCTGTCTCTGAATTATATAATAAATATGAAAATCAAATAAAACTACGTTTTATTTTTATTTAATTGATGAAACAATAATAAGTCGCAGGTTCCATAATATTGGTGAAAACCAAATGGAGAAAATACTATTTGTAAGACAATTACTTTAATTTGTGTAAATCGTGAATAAAACTAAAAAACACATAATAAATCTTAGAAAGATAATACCATTATGTGAATACACATGTGCGGAAACAACATTTAAATAAAATAATGAATGAAGAATCTTCCGTATTCTCCCATTCAGTGACATGTCAGTCAGACAGGAACTAAAAATTATATTGTACAATCAAATAATCAAAGACATTATGTACAATAACAATGGAATTGTAATTCTGAAACAGGAAGCAAGTAAAAAATTGCAAAAGTTATTTAATTTGACTCATACATAATGTCACAGTTCTTCAATTGGAACATAAATCAAAGAAGCAGTTCAACTAAGTGGTTGCTAACAATATTCAAGTAGAAGATTAGTCTGTTCGTTAAGAAATAATACTGACAGTTAATTCATTTGTTAGGCGACATTATAATAGTTGGATTACACACTTATTTTTCTTCGCCATGAACAACATTCATAATGCAGCCAACACAAAGGAGGAAGTTTGTCCTCGATAACTGATGCTAGGTGTCCTATTTAGTAGTTAGGCTGTTTCTTGAACCATCTACTTCTTTGTTGAAGATTAAGAACATAGTCCATGGACCACAACTTCCAAAAACATTGATGCATATGTTGAATGTGCTGTCATCTGCTGATTCTGTTGATACTTATATGCTTTTTAAGGTAGCAATAGGCTTGCAATGTGTGAATGACCAGTTAGGAAATGATCAGGTGTAATTGGTTGCTATTAAGTTGCATCCTCAGACATCTGACATAATGGCAATGAATCAATTAATTTGGCGTTTACTTGTTGAAAATCCATATTCATTTAATTAAATTAATAACGGCAAAGAGTTTAGAACTGCCTTATTTTGGCATAATAATGTATATATTCTTTATAATTAAGTATTGTTAAACGTATAGTTTTTATTAATTAGTCTTAACACATTTTATATTAGACTAGTAGCTTAGCCAATCTTGTAAGACAGGCTTTTTGAATGGCAGACATATTGTTGCAGGCTCCAAGAGTTTTCTTGTAATATTTATAAAAGCAGATGTAATACTTAATTTATGAAGTTAAGTGTTTCACAAACAAGTGGATAATTAAATCTGATGATTGGTGAAAGTTCCTGCAAACTACCTATCATCAGCACAGTAAGCATTCATTCCCGGTAGGTCCCAAGGAAACTTCTGCAGGCATTGCATGAGTGAGATTGAAACTCCTGGACATGTCTTGGGAGTTTGCCCTTTTGGAGAGATCCTACATCGCACAGACATAGTATTATGCGATCCAAATTGGCTGCAACTTGAAAGACCTTCAGTACATCGTGTATCAAGAAGTTCAAGGAACGCTGATAACAGATGCAATTAACATATTAATATAATAGTGTTTAGAGTTTCAACATTTCAAACCATGATAGATCCTACAATAAGGTTTGAAACTGAGGAAGTACATCAAGAAAAACAAAATGTCTTTGTGCCTACTGCCCCATATTTTACAGAAAAACACAAACTTACCAACATGAGCATCTTGGGATTAATGTTTGGAGCAGAGAAACAACACTGGTTTTCACAGCTGCTTTCTGTAAAAGTTTGGTTATAAATATCAACCTTCTACGGTATCTGGTCATCACAATTATTTGTGAAATTTTACAAATCTTGAAGAATGATCTTTATAATAATGTGCCAATTGTTGTAATTGTATTCATATGTATGTATTATAGATCAAATCTTCATTCTGTATTTAATATATTCTTTTTTTAATGCCCCAGTTTGTCCTTTTGAACATTTCTGGTGTTCTCTCCTGGCATTGGCATAATTGTAACCCACTTCTGAGGTTGCCTAGAAGGAGGTGTTTTGTTGCTCCGATGGTATGATGGTGCACCTGGAGATGAATATGGATAATGATGATGATTGTGATGGCCATATGATGTTCGGGGACCGTTGAGCAAATACCCCGATAAAAATCTCACCCAGGAAACTTTCCTGACCAGGGAATATTATTATTAGAGTTAATTGTTATTGTTATGTAAAAATGTTTGTCCTGGTGAGTGGAAGAGATGATGATGTGGCCTTGATTCCATCAGGCTAAATAAATAATATATGTATGTATTTATATATACTGTTTTCATTTTCTATAAGATTGCTTTGTATTCATGCAGCATCCAGTTTTAGGGATGCTTAAAAAATAGAAATAATGTGTGTGTGTGTGTGTGTATATATATATATATATATATATATATAGAATGTTAATGATAAATGTTGTAATATGTTATGTTTATTTTCTAACTTCAACTGCCATTATCTGTTTCCATGAGCCACCACTAGGGTACTGATATCTTTATGTAGGGACATGTGTTTTCCTAATATAAGAGAAGCACATCCAGTAGTTGACAGGAGTCCCAGTAGGAAAAACTTTGATAATTTTGCCATAAACAACTTACAACATTTTCCGTTCCAACTACAGCTGGGTAAGTTATGAAAATGTTGACAACAGCACTCAACATTTTCCTCCTCTTTTTCAATGATCCCGTTGTCTACTATAAAACGAGATTGGCAGCTACCAGTTGCTCATCAGTGTCTCCAGGTTTTCATGTTACAATGATTCAAAGCAGACATTGTATCTACAGACTTACTTTTCAAGCTACAGGTAGCTGTTTGCTATGAAAACAGAAGCAGCTTATAGAAATACTTTCACCCTCATGGTCTTGTGGTCAGAGTTACTGACTACAGATCATGAGGTCCTAGGTTTGATATCCACTTAGACCACAGGGATTTTTCCTTCAGGGGTATTCCTGTGATCATTTATGGTCTGGAATGTCAGTTAGGTTTAAGGAATTACTTGCTGCTTCATATGCATAATAACATTGAGATAACATAGTTCCACTTTCTAGACACCCCAACCCCAGTAGTGGGTTACAGTTCTGTAAATGCAAGGATATAATGTCAGGAATTTATTAAGAGTACTTGTGCGATGCCCACTTGGTAAACCAAGAATAAGGTGGGAGAATAACATTAAATATGAATTGAAGGAAGATGATTGGAAAACATTAGCACAGGATATGGATGTTTGGAGAGTTTATGTCCGCGCGGCCGAGAACCTCTGGGTTCGATAGTGCCAGTGAGTTAGAGTTATTTTTGAGTGGTGAAGATTCACATTTCAATGTTTGTATTTTATTTAACACTTTTCAGTCCTGGATAGAATTTTATTTAAGTAGGAATACCTTTGAATGAACGAGAATTTTACAAGAGGAAAGAAATGTTGGCTTGGACTGTGTAATTGGTATTGTACTGATGTGTAGAATCAGAGATCCAGGTGTCAAGTCCCAGTTTGGGTGTTAATTTCCCTTTCTTCAATAAAATTCTATCGAGGATTGCAATGTTTTAATTTATATAAAAACATCAACACAATTTTGAAGTGTTCCATTGTGTATTTCATGTTATTCTTTCAAATAAAAAGCTTCATTTGTGTCCACATGAGTTTAGCAGGATAAGATGATAAGTGCACAACTTGATGTCTGTGTTTTAGCTGATGAAGTAGGTTTTATAATTTGGTTTGTGTAATTGCACGAGACTCAATTCTGGAAATGCGTGTTATTACCAGGACTCTTGTCATCTGAACTCCTTTCAAAAAAGTGTTAAACTGAAAATATATAAAACTGTTATTCTCCCAATGATATTATATGGATGCAAAACACGGACTCTTACTATAAGGGAGCAAAGGAGATTATGAGTATTTGAGAGTAAAGATCTTAGGAAAATTATTGGACCAAAGAGAGATGAACAGACAGGTGAATGAAGAAGGCTGCATAACACTTAGCTATTTGTTTTGTATAAGAAGTCAGATATTATAAGAACAGTTAAATATTATGAACTGCAATGGGCGGATAAGTGGCACAACTGGGGAATGAAAGTGGTGCATGGAAGCTTCTTGTAGGAAAACGAGAATAAAAACTCCCAGTTGAAGTCCTCAATTCACTATACAGAGCAAGGACATCCTTAAACTCTGAAGACTTGAAGCTATATAATGGAAAAAGAAGACAATACAAAAAATTGCTGAGAGAAAAAAGGGCGTATCATCTTGAAAAGGAAGCAAAGCAGCTGATCAAATTGGCAATGGACGATCCTTTTACGGCCCTCAAAACAACAAGACCCTACTTTCCGCACATGATACAAATGCAGACTTGGGTAGACCACTTTCGTGATATTCTAAACCAGAACAGAAACGATTTGGCGTTCCCTGCACCTTACAAGCAACACCAAACATTCACAAAAGTTACGGAGCAAGAAATATTAACAGTTATAATGAAAACTAGAAATAAGAAGGCCGCAGGGCCGGACGGAATTGCCAACGAGCACCTGAAACTGGCGGCACCACACCTAGTACAGACATGGACCCAGTTATTCAATAAATGCCTAGAATGCGGGACCATACCAGAAAAGTGGAGACACTCAACAATCAAAATCCTTTACAAAGGCAAAGGCCCTACATCATCACCAGATGCTTACAGAGGCATAGCACTGGAGAATTCATTATTCAAAATCTTCTCAAAGATTCTGACAAAGAGGCTATACGACCTTGCAGACAACGCGATCCCAGAGGAACAATTCGGCTTTAGGAAGGGAAAAGCCACCATACACGCCATAAACAACCTGTTGACAGACGTCCAAGAATCACTCAGACACCCCAAAGGTAAACTGTACACAATATTTATCGACATCACAAAAGCGTTTGATCTACTTGACAGACAGATCATAATGAAGAAGCTCGAAAGGATAAGTAGAGACAACTATTTGTCACACATCATCAGATGTATTATGGCAGTAAATAAAGCGACCATAAACGATAACGTAACGACATCGGCTCCTATAATACAAACAAATGGAGTTCTCCAAGGCGACCCAATAAGTCCTCTGCTATTCAACATCACAACTGCAGACATCGCACATGCTTTAAAGATGGCAAACAGTAAAGCTACCATATACATGTACGCAGATGATATGGTCCTATGCACGACAAAGCACAGAGATCTACAGGAAAGTTTCAACACCCTCATAACATGGACAGAAGAAAACGGGCTCCACATAAATAAAAACAAGACAATGCAGATGGTCTTCAGGAAGGGAGGAAGAGTCTCAACACACGAAATAGTGTACTATGGACAAGATCCACTAAAACAAACAAGTCATTACAAATATCTTGGAGTAACCTTCCAAACAACGGGCAAATGTTTCAGCAAACACGTTACTGAAAAAGCTATCGCAGCCATAAGAGGCATCAACGACATAAAATACATAAATAGACTGTCACTAGATACAGCAAAACAGCTATTCACCGCAAAGATTATTCCAATACTCGTCTATGGCCTGCAAAGAATATGGAAATACCTAAAGAAAAACGATCTAAAGCAACTTGAAAAAGTAAAAGCCACTTTCCTAAAAAGAGTTCTCGGTGTATCAAAAAATACTCCATCTCGACTTGTATATGAACTGGCATGGGAACCATTTCTAATAGAAGAGCTAAGGATATCGCTACAACTACCGGCAACAATTCATTATGACGAGCTTCTAGCGGAAAGAGTGAGGAGAAGAAGCGAGATTGATTCGGACTTCTACGCCACAGAAGCAATGATAAATCGAACGTGGGCGAACCCTGACCAACCACAGCGGCATGTACTTACTCGATTCTCTATACATGGCTTTCATCACGAGATATACAAAAAAAAAAAAAAAAAAAAAAAAAAAAAATCAGGATTTCACCAAGCGGACGAATATTGTGTGTGTTCTCTGTGCGGATGTAAATGCAGCCAATACCATTTAGAACTGTGTACAAAAAGGACAAAAGCTTAAACGCTTACAGCAAGAGAGTATTTTAATGCACATTTGTGCGCAATTCTACTTATTATTATTAAAACTCCCAGTTGATAGATCAAGAATGAGGTAGGAGAATAACATTAACCATGATTTGAGAGAAGTCAATTATACAGAAACAATTGGAAAAATGAGCTCTGGATAGGCATGTTTGGAGAGCTTATGTTCGTGCAGCCATGAATCTGTAGGTTTGATAGAGCCAGTGAGTTAGTTTGTAATTGTACTGTATTACAGAGGAACTCTTCACCATTCTGTCGTCAAAATTACTTTTTTCTTGTTTCATTTTGTATTTGAATTTGGTGCTTATGTTATTGGGATTGTCAGGTATATTCAGAAGAAGTTGTTCTTGAAACCATTTTTTAAATCATTCACTGTACATTTGTTCACAGTATTGTTTAGTTGACCCATTTGTCACAAATCCTGTTTGCCTCCATCTTGTAGAATTTGGAATCTTTAAATTCGGAACTTTCAGGTCAAGAGCCCACTTGTCATGTTAACATGGACTCACATTTTGTTTAAGAAAATGATTGCTCTTCTCATTGACCTTACATTTACCTTTTTTTTTTCTGAGGTATTCATTACATTGAGCCACTCGCTCTATTAATGTACGATTTACATTGTAGTTGCAGTAATGACACCCTATACTGTTATTGATCTTCCACAATTAGCTTTGAGGTTATATGAACCCAAGTTGAGTTCTTACAGCTGACAAAATATTCAAAATCCTTCCTTACATAGACTCGGAAAACAATGCCTCAAAGAATTTTTATCAAATTTAATAGGTCTAATAAGCATGCGAATGTGTTATCACTTATTGGAAGTGCTTTGCAGATTTTCTTCCATTTCCTTTTTGTTTACCTACTGATATTTCGCAGTTTTAAAAATACATATTGATTTCGAATTTCTTTTGACCACTTTGTCTATGTTGTTATGATACTCACTTTTAAGTACACATGTACTTTTACATACAGTTTGTTTCCACGTACAAACAAACAGTGAGGGTGAAACATGTAATAACCTGAACAAGAAACTATTTGTGAACTACAGTATCACCCCTTTTTGTTATACTTTTCAAGGGAAAGTGGTGTAAATTAGGGGAAATGAGGATGAACTAAGAGTGTTGACTCCCATATTCGACAACCATTCTAGAACTTAAAAAAAAACCCACTGTATGGAATAATATATAATATTGGCTACATAATGTAATGGGTGTTTTGAACTAAAGTAAACATAAAATGATTTTCTTTCTTTTATTTTCTCCATTTCAAAAAGAGTCAGCTTTCAGCCAGCTTCATTGGCTCAATTAACGTACTCTGCTCTTTATCAATTGTTCAGAAGTCAGCTTCATTGGCTCAGTGAACTTACCCTGCTCTTTATCAATTGTTCAGAAGTCAGATAATCGATCAAATAAATGGAATATCCTTGATCATGAATCGGTTCTTTTTATTAGGTAATGCAAAGACTGTGTGCATCAATATGCATCACTTTGTTGTCCTGATCAGTTATATTATCTCCAAATCTCCATCTTTAATTTTTTATGCTGAACATTGACATAATGTGGCCTAATTAGCAGGAAAATAAAATTCCCAAAAATGTAAAATTGAGTATTTTAATACATTGTGAATATAGGGATACTGAAGGGATCTTCATGCCACACCGTCCCTGAGTGGTTAAGGGAAGATGCCTTGGTGCAGAGCTACGGGACTTGCACTGGTTCGAGTCCCCATGGGGGAGGAAATTTTCTCATGAATTTTTGGCAAGTATGTTACCAGTGCATACCCAGCATCATGAGACATTTAGGTAGCTACGATAAGAAGCGACTCCAGGTTGAGAAATCCAGCTATAACGGCTGGGGGACCCGACATGCTGACCACTTGTCACTCCTACACTGGTTTATGATTGTCTATCTCTGTGATCAACACATGTGGACGTGAAGCCAGCAGCTGGCTGGTAGGCCATGGGCCTTCTAGGCCTGTCGTGCGTGTGATTAACACATGTGTATGTGAAGCCAGTAGCTGGCTGGTAGTCCATTGGGCTTCTAGGCCTGTCGTGCTTGAATCTTTTTTGTAGAAGGGATCTTCAAAGAATGTTATAAATTTTTGGGCAACATTAAATGTATGGATGTAAAAGTGAGGCAATACTGTATCTCTTACTTAAAGTCACCTAATTGAACTTAACAGAAGATGCTCTGGGAATGAACAGTTTTGTGCAGGCACTTTCCAACTGCAAGTGCTGGTACCTGAACTGTTCTTCGTGTTGAAACCAGTTTTGTAGGATCTTCTCTTCCTTAGAAAAATTAAGCTATTGTCATTGTGTAATTTATACAGTGTTTTTCTACAAATTTAATATTTAATGCCAACATAAATTTTTAATATCACATTTTGTTAACTGTTGTGGAAAATCATAATGAATGAGCTCAGACCACATACCACTGTGTGCAGAACTTTAAATAGTGCCATAAAAACTTTCTTTAATAAACCTTGAACAATATTACACTTAAGACTTGTATTTTTCTGCCCTATAATAATCAGTGAAATGCAGTTATGTTTGTGCTTCTCACGTAATGATACATACTTACATTTTTAGTGAATTCTGAAAGAATCAAGCCATTGAGGTCGTTCTCATGGAAGGATTTTTTTATTTTTATATTTTTGCATATTTTAATCTATCCTACATCAGAAATGACCACAACAGAAATTTACATATAACTCTGGCTTTCTTAAGGTAGTGAAATGCCTCACCATCTGATTAGTGATGTGTATGAATAGATTAACAAGCTTTCTTTTGTATTTATATTTGTGTGAAATGTTAATGCTCAAGTGTAGGGATTGTTTATTTTGGAACCAAACTTTCCCTGTAGCATTCAGTTAAAATGGGGTTGAGTTTGTTAAACAACAATATTGGACCATTAGCAGTGGGCAAAAATTTAGAAACCAATCTAAGCAGCACCATTTTTTATTTTTGCAACGAAACTCAGTATGTTCTATTACAATGACAGAATAAAGGTATTCTTGAAGTATAACTGAAATCCACCATTAGGTATGAGGTATACCTGAAACCCAAACTTAAATAAAAGATCCTCTATTAACTGCCATATGTGCTTTGTAGCAATTTAAATGTATACAAACGATTTTACTAACAAAAAAAAAAAGATGTATTCCATTAAGGTCCATAACTTGGATAAATACATTTTCAATTGCTGAGCAATTTCCTTAGTTGATACAGTTCATGTATATCGGGTGTAACAGGGAGAGCTCAAGTAATTTTTGTAAATTAAATGGTTTCATGGATAAACATACTGGAACAGATTTGTGTCTTTTATTAATGGGACTACTATATTTTAGTATTAGTAATAAGAAATACATTATGTAATGGAAATGGACAGTTGATGGGGTAAATGAGAGAAATTTTGAAGAAGTTTCTGAATGCAAATAATTAGGAACAATAATTACAAACAGGATTAAGGTGCAGAATAAAATTAAACATAAGCTCAATTCTGGAAGTGCATGCTTTTACATGTTACAGGTAACATTTGGAAACATTAGCTCAGGATACCAACGTATGGAGACCATGTGTCTGCATGGCATGATCCTATAATAGTGAGTTATTTATAGTAATAGTTATGATAAAAATATTGATAACTAACTCCATTGAATGACAGGCGTAGAAGGCCTTTGCCTACTAGCCGGCTGCTGGCCTCACATCCACATGTGTTAATCATTGAGGTAGACGATCATCCAGCCAGTGTAGGAGTGACATGCAGTCAGGATTTTGGGCCCCCCTGCCATTACAGCTGGTTTTCTCAACCGGGAGCCGCCATTTATTGTAGCTACCCAAATGTCTCATGTTGTTGGGTGGGCACCTGTCCAATACTGGCCAAAATTCCATGATGAAATATCTTCCCCCATGGAGACCCGATCCAGCGCAAGTACTATAACGATGTTTTTAACTACTTGGCTATGGTGTAGGACAAAATTAATAATAAGTTATAATAAATAACAATAAGAATTAAATTAAAGTGTTTAATACCTTTAAAAACTTTAATTTATTTCTTAAATTATACCTCATAATGAATTTTCCTATATAAGTTCAAAATAACAATAAGTTATGTAGTACTTTCCATGTGTGGGATTGTCTTGAAAATATCGGCAAACATTTAGTACACTTTGCTCATTGTAATGGACAGGCCGTGACTGCATGGAATATTCCGTCAATTTGCATCTCAGTATTATAGTCTGAAAACAAAGGCAGAAGGCAATCAGTGCTCTGTTGGTAAATCCTATGAGGTGCAGCTGTATTTCACCGTAGAGCAGAACAATGTGGTGTGTTGCTCATTCATAACCACACCAGGTGTCACCTCACAAAGAGGAGGCCTTACTTCTACAAACAAAACAGAATGACATTCATTGAGTGGTTCATAACCCTTACCATTCCAGTCAAGTTGCAAACGTAAAGGAGTAATATTTTATTTTAGGAAGTAATATTTTGAGGTTATTTTAATTAAATTATTTTCAGTCTATTTTTCATCTTACCTCAATATTAATGTTGATTTGTTCTTGTTGAACATGTTTTGATTATGTCCAAGAACAAATCAACATTAATATTGAGGTAAGATAAAAAACCGACTGAAAATAATTTAAGTAAAGCAGTGAGTTGAGATGTGCCTTTAAACCTCTCTACAGAAGAACCCATCTCACAGGAAATAAAATGGGCCACTTGGTGCATATGTAGATTAATGTGCTGAAGCTTTGTCTGTTTGCAGGTTACATCAGATGCTGTAAAGAATGAAATTAAGAACATTGATATTGAAGAACATATAACAGAAAATTTGGTAAGTTTACCTTCTATGAAAAGTATATCAAATCCTAAAAGTGTTATAACATTACAGCATTATGAGGATCTTATTAATAAATAAGGTGAGTCTGTTTACATCTCACCTCTTAGTATTTGAGTTCTTTTAGGACATGTTTCAAAGCAAATTTCTGTTTCATATTTAGCTTGTCCAGACATTGTTCTTGTTGTTGTATTTGTGAGTGTGGATGCATACATTTCTAAGTTAGTGAATTCAGCGACTTCTATAAAAGTAGGTATTAAAATTTAGAAAAATACTCTGAAACAATCTAAAAATTGGTGTCTTCCGGTTACAATTTGACAGGAACTGACAACTTTATTAATAGTGCTGACTTAATGTTACAATTATACAGATGGTAGAGGACTGTAAACTAAGTATTTTGATTAAGTTATGTAGATAGGAAATAACACTATGAGGTTCTTTAATATTGTTTATTTTTTATCATTTCACTCACCTCATACTTCATGAAGTATGAGGTGAGTGAAATGATAAAAAATAAACAATAAGTATTTTGATACTTATATTTTTATTGCAATAAACCAGATTCGGTTATAGTGCTCTAGGTTTTAAGTTCCAAGATTCAAGGTTCAAACATTACTGTGGTTGTTCCTTTTTCTAAATAAAAATCCGATGCACAAATTCTCCAGGAGGGAATTTAAGCTGTGGGTTCTGAATCAGAAGATATTTGGGTTCATAAAAGAATATTATGCCAAAATTAGAGCTTCTGAACAAAATTTAATCAGCCTTAATTGCTTACTGGGTGTCTCTTTGAGATGATGAGCTAACCTCTTGTCACTGACTGATATCTGTAGAAAAATAAGCATAACACATCATTTTGGTTAATATAAACATCAAAGGAGTGCACTAGGGATCAATCTTAGGCTTAAATTTCGTCAGGACTGTGGTTAATGAGATTTGTTTTCCCTGAAAATAGGTGATCTCGGTCATTTTCGACATTTTATTTTTCCCCACTAGGAGTGCTAGGGTCAAACTTTGTCTTAGGTGAGATCTGTAGTGTCACCAATCAGCTTATCAGCCCTGAATACAATGGGATTCAAAATTATTCTCAATCACTAGTAATTTTATTTTTCACTTTTCTCATTGCTTCCTTCTTAGGGGTGCTTAGGATTCAAACTTGGACTTAAATGTCATTGGGACTGTGACCAATCTGCAAAGTGAATCCAAAAACTATAGTTGCAACATTAATCTCAATCAATTTTTGTATTTTTTTTTTTTTTTCCACACCTTGTCAAACTCTTCCTTAAGGTTCATAAGAGATAATGTTGTGTTTAAATGTCATTGAGTGTGTTATCTATCAGTTAAGTAGCCCCAAAATCTAAGACATCTTGGTCATTTTGGCCATTTTATTTTTCACCCCATCATCTACCTTATGTATTCTGTAAATCAAACTTGGTTTTAAATACCATATGGACTGACACCGATCAGCTTAGCGACCCAATAAAACACTAATTGAATATCATTAATAGTGAGTGGAGAATATATTTTTAACGACTCACCTCATATGAATTGAAATTTCATTGATACCGGCGGTTTCAGACAATATCATGTCCCTCTTCAGTCATGGCGTCCACTCATTGTAACCTCATAATGTTTATTTCCCAATATTAATTTAAATATAACTAATTGAATATTTTGTAATTTTATTTTTCACCTCTAAATGTCACTGGGGCCACTACCTATGGGATCAGTGGCTCTGAAAACAATGAATTATCATTAACATTGGTCATTAAGATTATTTTTAGATATTGCCACTTTTCATTCTCTCATAAGGGGGTCTCTAACCCCCAATGGAACGTTTTGTGAATTTTAAGTTGTATGCATACTGAGTTAGGTTTAAATCTGTCCACATGAGTTATGTGGGATATATATATATAGGTTGTTGTTGAGTGATCATATATCTATTAAACCCCCTCCTTATGTCTAGGGGTTATAGCAATATTTTACCTGCTACATTCACTTTCCCACTTGGCATTTTATACGTTTACCACATTTGGTTTTAAAATGCTGCAAATGTTCTTGACTTATGCTGGCACATATATATGTGTGGCAATTTTTATAAACACAGATTGTAACTCTGGTTGCAGGTCACACCATTTCCTAAAATAGAGGAGTCTGAAGACATTGACATTAAAGGTGAGGTGGCTGTAACTGAAGTATTGGTGCCTATTGTGAAAACTATAACAAAGGTAAGCATTTTTTTTCCCCCTTTGCAACATTAGACAATGTGAAGTTTTGATGTTTGTTTATAGTAGTAAAATAAACTGAGTGAATTACTTAATGACAGATAATGGAGGGGGGGCTGTTGAAGAAACACTTATTCCAGTCTATAAGAAGCACCTAACATGTTTCATGCAATATTTCTAGATTAAGCTCTAAAATACATTTCATGGAATGTGACTTCCAAAATATTTGATGTTATGCTTATTTGACTGCACGTATACAAATTATTATTTTTTTAAAATGACATTGTCATTTATTGTATTTACTTTTATATATTTCAAAACTGCCCAGTTCAGTCTTCTTCCTTATTTTGTATGCTGTTATCTACTTAAATTATAGAATAGTCCTATATCTTTCGCACTTTGCCAAGTTCTAATAACTTTTTTCCATAGATACTCATCTTGTCTCTTCCTTCGTTTTTCCATTACATTCAATTTGTGATTCTAATGTGTGCATATCCATCACTACAAACTACAGGAAATAACAAACTTAACACAATCCTGATAAAGATTGAATCGGAAAGCCTGTTCTTAGTCAGTGGTGAGCTAGAAGTAACACATCTACTTGATCATCCAAAAAGATAACAACAGAGTATTAATATAATAAATTTGGGAATTTTTAAGAAGTAAGAATTAAATGAATCGTGCATTTTTCTTACCTCATATGTCTATATTTTTTAAACACAGCACTGCAGTATTGGCGACCCATTGTCACCATCGTCAGCTGTTTTCAAGACTGTCAATTTTTTCTTTTGCTGCTAATTATCCAAACTGCCATCTGGTGTTCTTTTGAAGGAATTATTTTCTAATCTGCCTTCTAGTGTTCTTTTGAATGAATCATTTTCTAAACTGCCATCTGTTGTATTTTTGAAGACATTTGTAATCAAGCTCGGTTCGTCTGGAATCTCGAAGTTCATAGTTCTAGTATTTTTTTTTAATATATATTTTTTCCCAAACTGTTAAATCCAAAGGTTTAGATAGATGTTTCAAAAGTTTTGCTTCTTTTCCTATCCTATGATGCTCTAATAAACTATGTGCTGCTGTAGCTGATTTTTCAATTTCTTTATGTTTCTGAAGTGTTTTTTTTTTTTTTTTTTTTTTTTTTACGAGTTTCCAAGTTCCTTTTTGTTTTTCCTATATATATCCTGTTGCAATCTTTGCAATCAATTTGATAAATTCCAGATTTTTTTTGTCTAGGGTGTTAAATTTATTATTAGTTAACAGAAGATTACCCAGGCTGGATTTGTTAATTGGAGCCAATGTTATATTAAATTTTCTGAAAATTTTTTGAGTCGTGAAAACAGCTGACAACGACAATGGGTCGCCGATACTGCGGTGCTGTGTTTAAAAAAACAGAAGTATGAGATAAGAAGAAATCACGATTCATTTAATTCTTATTAATTGAACCTCATAATGTTAAAAATTCCCCAAATTTAATGTATAATTTTTTTTGAAACTTATTATGAACTTCAGGATGGTAAGTAAATTTCTCGAATTTTGACATTATGAAGTTTTCTTAACAAGAATTAAATGAATCGTGAATTCTTCTTACCTCATACATCTATGTTTTTTTAACACAGAACTGCAGTGTGGCAAAATTTATCATTCGCATCTTCAGCTGCTTTCACGACTGTCAATTTTTTCTCTTGCTGGTAATTTTCCAGTGTGCTATCTGGTGTAATTTTTAAGAAGTAATTTTCTAAACTGCCATCTTGTGTACTTTTGAAGAACTGTGTAATCAAGCTTGGTTCGTCCAGAACCTCGAAGTTCATGGTTCTAGTATGGTTTTTTTGAATGTATATCTTTTCCTAAACTGTTAATTCCAAAGATTTAGATGTTTCAAAAGTTTTGCTTGTTTTCAATTCTGTGAATCTCTAATAAACTATGTGCTGCTATAGCTAATTTTTTTTATTTTGCCATTTTTTATGTTTCTAAAGTGTTCTTTATTTTGCGAGTTTCTAAGTTACTTTTTGTTTTTCCTATATATACCATATTGCAATCTTTGTAATTAATTTGATAAATTCCAGATTTTTTATTGTCTGGGGTACTAACTTTATTACTTAACAGAAGATAACCCAGACTGAATATGTTAATCAGAGCCAATGTTATATTAAATTTTTTTTAAATCTGTTGAATTTTGTTATGAACTTCTGTATAATAAGTAAATTTCTTGAATTTTTCATCTTGGAATTATGTTGCAGAATGGTGTATTCATGTACCTTTTTTGTTGTTTAAATTTCTTCAATTACATCTTTATTATGTCTTCATCACAACCATTTATTTTAGCAATGTGTACAATATGATTATATTCATTATCAAAATCCTCTACATTAAGTGGAATATTTATTAATCTGTGTAATAGACTATTGAAAATTGCATGTTTATGTGAAACATGATGTAAACCTGAAGATTTTATATAGTTATTCTTATGAGTGTCTTTCCTACAAACATTAAATTCAGTTCTTTGCAGTTGCTCATTTCTTATTAGGTACAAGTCTAAAAATGGGATCTTGTTATCTAGTTCTATTTCAGTAGTGAATTTTACTGGCTCATCTTGAAGATCAAACAATTTTAATGCATCTTGGATGTATTTTTTTAATTAATTACAGATGTAATATCATCTGCATATCTATACCAACATTTTAATATCCAAGTCTAAGCATTGGAGATATGAGATTGAAGATACCCCATAAATAAATTGGCCGAAAATGGAGAAAGTGGATTTCCCATTACCAGTCCAGAAATTAGTTTATAAAATGTTTCATTAAACGTGAAAAAGTTATCAATACTAAGTTTGGTTAGCATTAAATATTATTCAGTGACTTCTGCTTTTAGTTTCAGTGAATTTAACCATCTTCTTAAAAACATGACAACTTATCAGTAGGAATACTTTGGGAATAAAGAGATAACATCAAATGAAACCAGTCTATCATTTGAAAACATTGTAATGTTATGTAATTCTTCTACTAATTTTATTGAATTTTCGCTGCTCTTTTTTTCAAATTGAGGTAGTACACGAAATTTTTTGGTTAGCCATTTTTATAAATTGTAGCATGGAGAGCCAGTATTATTGACAGTAAGTCAAATCTTCAGGTTTTAATGATGTTTTACATAAACATGCAATTTTCAACAATCTATTACACAGATTAATATATATTCCACTTAATGTAGAGGATTTTGATAATGAATATAATCATATTGTACACTTTGCTAAAATAAATGGTTTTGATGAAGACATAATAAAGATGTAATTAAAGAAATTTAAACAACAAAAAAAGTTACATGAATACCCCTCTCTGTAACATAATTCCATGAAAGATGAAAAAGTCAAGAAATTTACGTACTATCCAGAAGATCACAACAAAATTCAAAAGATTACAAAAAAAATTAATATAACATTGGCTCCGATTTATGTACTCAGTCTGGATTATCTTCTGTTAAGCAATAAAGCTAACACCCCAGACAATAAGAAATCTGGAAATTATCAAATTAATTCCAAAGATTGCAATACAGTATATATATATATATAAAAAGTAACAGAAACTCGCAAAAAACATTTTTGAAAAATGGTGAAATTGAAAAATCAGCTATAGCAGCACATAGTTTATTAGAGAATCATAGAATTGAAAAAGAAGCAACACTTTTGAAACATCTATCTAAATCGTTGGAATTAACAATTTGGGAGAAAATATACATTCAAGAAAACCATACTAGAACATGAACTTCGAGATTCCGGACGAACCACAAAGTTCTTCAAAAGTACACAAGAAGGCAGTTTAGAAAATTACTTTTAAAAATTACACCAGATAGCAGATTGGAAAATTACCGGCAAGAGAAAAAATTGACAGTCTTGAAAGCAGCTGAAGATGAGAATGATATATTTCGCAACACTGCAGTTCTGTGTTAAAAAATATGGTTATATGAGGTAAATAGAATTCACGATTCATTTGATTCTTATAACAGAGTATGTATGGCTATGGACAGAGGATGAATGTTTACCTTTGATTTGAATGTCATCCCTCATTTATAAGACAAATGAGTTGATCTTATAAATGAGAAAATGTGTACCTATTATTTGATTTCTCTGTTCTGTAACATTGTGTAACTAGGATTTCATGACAGTACATACTCTAGAAAACACCATGTAATTTAATGTTCCCGAAAAACAACTGCATATCTGTGAAAGTTCCATGTTCCTAAATTCTGTTCTTCCCGAGATATGCTACACACCATAGTGAAATTGTTTAACCTTTAGATGCTATGAGCAGATTACATCACCTCTGATCCTTCTGTCCATTACCTGCCAGATAATATGCTTAAAGTACTTCCAAAGCCGATCACATCGGCAGATGCAATTAAAACTCTTCATACAAGAGGTTTTACCAGTGGCATGCAGAGGGTTAAGGCAATACACTTGCAAGCCAAAATGTCAGTGGTTCATGTCCAATTGTGTGCGGATTTTTATAAACAGTCCTGAACCCTCTGCTGGCTGCACACAAACTCATCCTGGGTCAACTCATCCTCTAACTGAAATGAGGTGCCAAACATTTGTTTTATGCATAAAAATAGTTGTTATGTAGGGCTGACATCTTGTTCAGTTTTTTTCTAAAAAGACAGGTGCTTTATTCTTGTACTATCTTCAGGGCCTCCTAAGACCTGTGGTGGAAACACTGTACCTTCTTCTTCCTCATCCTGTGTGGTGTTACATGAAGAAATAGTCAATTATTCAGTCGTATAAACTGACCAAATATCTGAGCAAGTTGAATTTTTGGTTTATTTTGCATATTTATTTAGTATAGCTCTTTTGTTAATTAAATTCTATGTATTGAGTTCTGTTGTAAAAAAAATCAATTGTCCACTATAGAAAAAATTTCTAATTTTGTATAAATCCCCATCTCTAATGCTCAAATTTTGCTGATTTCTTAAAAAAAATTAACTTGTCATTGAGAAAATGGCATGCACAAAATTCATTTAAAGTTCTCACTTAGCTTGAGTCTACACTTCTAATGTTCTTCTAATATTCTGGTTAATGAACTCAACCATACTTTTTAATTGAGTTTGTTTCAGAAAAAAACTTCTAGAAAATTAACTGATTATATATATTTGTATAATCACTTTTGTTATCTTATAAGTAGGATCGATGAATGTAAGTATAAATTAATAAAAAGCTCTTGATGAGAAAAATCTCAATAGCTATATTTCTTCAAAATTCATGAAAGTGGTTTAAAATAATTTCGACAACTCAAAAAATTTGAAAAGGAAGACTAATGCTTCATTTATTTAAAAATATAAGAAGTAACAGTAAGAGTTTCTTTAACAAAACATTTTGTCTGTTCATTCTTACCTCTTATAGTTGGTTTTTGTCGAACATATGTTTCAAGGCTTCTTAGCCCCATCGTCAGCTATTACAGACTGAATTTTCTCATGTTTTCGGCCGTGATTCTTAATACCTGTTCTCTCTGCCTCTGGTCCAATGAATTTACTAATGAGGTTCCTTTCTGCGGGAATTTCAAAGTTCGTAATTATTTCCTTCTTCTTCTGTATATAGATTTTTTCCCATAGTGAGTTCATTTTTGTTTTCTAATTGTTTTAATAATTTTGTGTTTACATCTATTTTGTGTTTTTCTGACCTAACGTGAGCAGCAACTGCAGATATTTCTACTTTCCCCCTTTTTTACATTCCTTATATGTTTTTCTGTTCTAATGGTTAAATTTCTTTTTGTTTTCTCTATTTAAATCTTATCACAGTCTGCACATATTATTTGATATATACCTGATTTCTTACCATCAACAGTATTTTCATTTTTATTAGTTTTTATTAATTTATTTAAACAATAATCATTTTTTGGTACTAAATTAATATTGAATTTTCCAGATATCTTTTGACATTTGTTGTGTGCCCACAATTTTGCTGATTTCTTTTGAAAAATTAATTTGTCATTTTATTCTAATATATATACCTATTGTTTTAATTTGAGAAAATGGCAGGAGCTAAATGAATTTAAAATTATCACTTAACTTAAATCCACACTCCTAATGGTCTTCTTCTAATTTTCTGGTTAATGAACTCAACCATACTTTTTAATTGAGTTTGTTTCAGAAAAAAATTCTAGAAAATTTAACTGATTATATATGTATATTTGTGTAGTCATATTTGTTATCTTCTATTTAGGATTGATGAATGTAAGTAAATGTAAATAAAACATCTCTTGGTAAGAACAGTCTCAGTAGCTATATTTCTTCAAAATTCATGGAAGTAGATTAAATTGATTTTGACAACTCAAAAAAATTTGTAAAGGAAGACAAATGCTAAAGCTAATAGTCAAAGGAAAAATATAACGAGAAAGTCCACAGGAAAAGTGGATTGCTAAGTGGATTAGATAGAAGAAGAATATGGGAAGACAGATGGATGGAGCCTCTCATGAGGTAGATTCCTAAAGAGACCAGGAACTAGCAGAGATATTTTAGTATGACTTGTAGATACTTACAGTCAATACTCTGTAAAGTCAGTCTTGAAATTTTTGTTCTTAATTTTGCTGTTCATTTAAAAAGAGCATTTAATCCAGTTCACGCCTGTTTTTCTATTGTACTCTTTGTCACTTTTATCAGAACTTATTTTAGTAAGTTTATCTTTTTTTTTTTGAAAATACAATGAAAAGTAAAGTTATGAGGTTTTACTTAATAATAAATTTGTTATGTTTAATTCTTACATCATATTGTTGTTTCTGTTAGACATGTTTCAAGACATGTCATGTTCACTAGTTACAGACTGATTTTTCCAAAGTTCTCGTCTCTGGGTCTCGACTTACGCTCCCTCTTTCAGTGGTTCAAAGAACTTAGTAATTAGGTTCCTCTCTCCAGGAATTTCATAATTCTATCCTTTTTCTACTGTATGTAGATTTTTTCCCGCATGATGAATTTGTTTGTTGTTTCTAATTATTTTAAAAATGTTGTGTTTAAATCTATTTTGTGTTTTTCTGCCCAAATGTGAGCAGCTACTGCAGATTTTTCTACTTCCCCTTTTTTTTTACATTTCTTATGTATTTGCTTGTATTGGTTAAATTTCTCTTTGTTTTCCCTATGCATATCTTATCATATTTTGCACATTTAATTTGATATATTCCTGATTTTTAACTATCACGAATCTTTTTATTTTTGTTGGTTATTAGTTTGTTTAGGCTATAATCATTCTTTGGTTCTAATCTGATGTTAAATATTTGAAAATATCTTTTGTAATTTATTGTCTGCCCATGGGTAATATGTGAATTTCCTGTATCTCACTTCCTTTGGTTTTATATTTGAAGAGTTCTTTCGTTCCTTAATTTTTTCTTACCCTTTTTTTGTGTAATTTTCTCCTCAAAACTATTTTCTCTTGCGACTTCCAATATGTATTTTTTCTCTAACTCATAATTTTCTGTGTTCATGGGTATATTCACCAATCTACAGGGTGTACGAAAAGTCTCTAACCATTTGTGAGAAGGAGCAGTTTAACTCAAATCAAATGTTTTTGTATCAGAGAAGACACTGTAATTGGACGAAATCACTGTAGTTCGACATGACTGCCCTCCATATCGAAGCAGAGATGCCATCTCTCCTCAGCGCAGCTAAACACACGCCGTGACATTGCTTGGGTAATAGTACGCACCGATGCCGAAAATGCGTTCACGCAGGTTTGCAAATGCCTAATCTTGACCTTGCAAACCTGACTCTTGATGTAACCCCATGCTAAGAAGTCCAAGGGCGTTAAATCAGGCAGCGTGCTGCCCAGATCCGTGGTGAGCCTCGTCCAATTCAGCGTCCTGCGAACGTCTGGTTGAGGTAATCATGCATAATGTGCACAAAGTGTGGCGGGGCGCCGTCTTTTTGGAACACCACCGAATCCAGAATTTTCTCGGCAAACAATTGGCGCTCCAGGAATAGCTAAAGCATGTGCAGGTACGATATTGAATTTACTGCTGCTTCAGCAAAAAAGAATGGATCGTAAATACGCTCTTGGGTGAGGCCCAACCATATGTTCACCTTCTAAGGCGATGTTTGGTTGTTCATCAGCCCATGTCCTGCTGTATGGCGAGGCCACAGGTATGAAAGGTAGCCTCATCACTGAATTGGTCGTGTTCCAACAATTCTTCATTGTTTACTGCCTCAATTAAGTCGTGGCACATGGCCATGCATGCTGCATAGACTTCAGGTTAAAGATGATGGAGCACCTGGGATGTGGTAAGCCTTTTTCTTCAGTACGAAGGGCAAGATTACCACACAATGGATTTTGGGATGTCGTGTTCCCGACTGAGACGACATACTAACGTTTTTGGACTGTGCTCGAACGCCTGTCGTATGGTCTGCACAGTTTCCTGTGAAGTCAATGGCCATCCAGAACGTTTCTCGTCACAAACATTTCCAGTTCATTGAACTTGTTCACCAAACCTCTTATGGTTGTTCGCGTTGGGGCTTCTGTTCGGTGCCGTCGGTGAAACCGTTCTTGTACCCCAGCGAAGGGTAGTCCATTGAGTCTCCAACTTAGGACCTCTATTCGTTGTTGTATGGTCAACATATTCTAGATTATGTACAATAGAGAGTAAAATATTTGTGTTTTCTCAGAAATGGATAGGGACATTTCAGACACCCTGTATGTGATAAGCTATTGAAGTCTCTTATGTTGTGTGAAATAAGGTTGAATCCAGTTGATTTTATATAGTTATTTTGTGTGATAAAATCGGGTATATACCTGATAATATAAATATTGTGATAAGATGGTCATATGGAAAACAAAGGGAAATTTAACCATTAGAACCAAAGAACACATATGAAATGTAAAAAATTGGGCAAGTAGAAAATTCTGCAGTAGCTGCTCACATTTGGTCAGAAAAACACAAAATAGATTCAAACACAATATTATTGAAACGGTTAGAAAACAGAAACGACTCACCATATGGGAAAAATCTGCATGCAGAAGAGCAGAGAGAATATTATGAATTTTGAAATTCCCGGGGACAGGAACCCAATTAGCAAGTGCTTTGGATCACAGAATGAGGGAGCAGTAGTCAAGATCTAGAGCCGACAACTTGGTACAAAATCAGTCCGTAACTACTGAACATGAGACTGACATGTCTTGAAACATATGTCTAACAGAAAGAACAATATGAGGTAAGAATTAACTAGAACTTACTTATTATTAAGTTTATCTTGTTTACTTAATAATTCTGAAAATGTTCCATCTTTTAATGGGTCTATTACATCTCTTCTGCCTATTAGTTATATTTGTAAATTAACTTTCAAAGACTTAGTGTCCATTATTTCCGCTTGTATGTTCCTTTTGATACAATATTGTGCGATTCTATGATCTTCATTAATTAAAAAGAAAAATTCTACCAGAATGCATATGTGAATAATAACCTGAAAAAATATATGTGTGTGTGCGTGCGTGCACGTGCGTGTGTGTGTGGTTTCTTTTCAAATGAAGCCATAGAATTGTAATAGAAGCTGATGTAAAATAACCTAAATTACCACATTATTGTTGGAAAATATCTATTATCATTGCTGAAAAGAATAGTCAAGTAATGAAATAAACACTAACGAAGAAATGAAAATTGCCAAATGCCTACTTAATCTAAGCTACCGTATAAATAAAAAGTAAAAAATCTTATTCTTCTGAAAGTACAAATCAATAGTAATACCAAATCTGCCGTGATTAAACGTGTTTGAAATAAAAATTATTCAAAGTAAACATTATGAGGTAATGTTCATTTAACATCAGTCTGATTATGTTTTAAAAAGTCAACTCATGAATTTCGGAGTTGTAACTCACAATAGACGGAATTATGTCTAGAACCATGGTATTGTGTAAAGCATGAAATTTATCTCATGAGTTTTTAAAATGTACTCTGAATAATCTTTAATTGTTTGATATTGCGTGTAGTAAAAACACAAATAACATGTTGGCGACCATGTAGTTAGTACCGATAATTATCATTATAGTTGGTAACTTGTAATTTGTTACAGGATTCGTAATCTGATACCAGATAAATAATATCTCTATATTCATCTGCTTTGCTTTTATGGAAAATGTATTCAATTTTGATTTTTTGTCTTCATTCGGAAGTTGATATTTTGGTATTCATACAATTACACAAATTTTAGTAAATTATACATCACTACATCATCTTTTACAATTAAATGAGGTGTGTGAAAATGTCATGTTTCTTCATCAAATAGTTTTTTTAAATAAGAATTCTAAAACTACGACAACCAATTACGGGCTAAGTGCGATTGAAGCATCATCATGACGAATGTGAGATATATCATTTGTATATTTTGTTGGGTTTTATGTTAAAATGAAAGTGTTAAGTTTCTATATGATTAATGTGGAGCCTGGAGAACAGGGAAGGGACCTGTAGATTGGGGAAAGCATAAGTGTAATTAGAATTTACTCCCAGTGACAGACGAGTTTCCCTAAGTTTGAATGAATTCTATCCACATATAAAGTTAATGTGATATTGAATAATGCTCTCTGACACTAAATTATCTTATGCTGCTATGAAACTGCTACATTTGATAATTTTTAAGAAATAAAATCCAGAATAAAACTGCTTTGTACAAAGTTACCCCAAGCATACAAGTAACATTGTACCAGTGTAAAAAATACAGGTTTATCTAATTATTAATGTTATTTGACTTCCTTAACCTTTTCACTGTTTAGCAGCCATTGTAATGGCCCGTGCTACTTTTAACAAAATGCCTGTGTTATTCTAGTATCCACTAACTTCAAAATGTATGACATATCGAAATTCTGAATGAATTGGCGAAAACGTTGCTGTATAGCATTATGTATCCTTTTCTGTAATTGTTAAAGAATATATATATATATATATATATATATATATATATATATATATATATATATAATTTTTTGCATAAACAATCTAATTTTTATTAGATATATAAATTATATTACTTTGCTATACAGGCTGAAAATTATTTAAACTGACCAACTCTAGGAGGTTCTAGGGGACACCAAAACAAATATTTTTTCCTAAGAGGATTATTTGCACTGGTAGAGTAAGATTTCTCTGGCGGCATATTAATTAAACCAACAAATATTTTTGCATTTTTTATTACAAAGAGACAACACATTAACACAACGCAATTACTTTAATTACAGTAGAGGTTCAAAAATGCCTCCATTGACAAGGAAACAAAGGTTACACCGGCGGACCATGTTCTATCTAACACTGGCATAAACTCCAGGAGTATCGCTAATTGCTACTGCTGCTGCTACTATCGGGCAACCAGATCCTCTTCTGTTGCAACAGGAGTTGTGTACACAAGGTTGCGCATTTCTCCCCACACAAAAAATCCAGAGGGGTCAAAACTGGGGATCGAGCAGGCCATGGTACCGGACCATCTCTGCCAATCCACTTTTTCGGACACCGTTGGTTCAAGAATCTACGCATACGACTGAAATGTGCCGGCGCCCCGTCATGTTGGAACCACATGCGTTTTCTTGCAGGGAGCGGGACGTCTTCCAGCAATTCTGGCAATGCTCTGGCGAGAAAATTGTATGCCATTTAATGGCCTAGGTAGGAGATATGGCCCAATTGAACAGTCCCCAACAACACCGGCCCACACATTAACAAAGAACCGCACATGATGTGCGTGATTAACTGTGGCATGTGGGTTATCCACACTCCAAACATGCGCATTGTGCATGTTGAAGACTACATCATGCCGAACGTTGCTTCATCTGTAAACAACACAGAGGAGGGAAATGTAGGATGCATTTGACACTGTTCCAGGCACCACTGCGAAAACTGTGCTCTGGGTTGGTAATCAACTGGTTCCAGGTTGTGGACATGCTGTAAGTGAAATGGATGTAAGAATTGCTCATGAAGGGCGTTTCTTGTATTCGTCTGATCCGTCCCCATGTTACGAGCAATTGCACGAGTGCTGATTAAAGGATCTCGCTCCACACGCTGCAGGACAGCTTCCTCATATCTCAGTGTTCTTACTGTGCGACGGCGACCCTGTCCAGGTAATCTGCTAAATGACTCGGTCTCACGCAAACGTTGGTACACAGCAGTAAACATCTATGATGCGGGATACGGTGATTAGGATATTGTTGATAAAGCCGCTCTGCAGCTCGTGCGTTGTGGTGCGCTACATAGTACGCACCAACCACATCAGTGTTCTCACTCCAGGTGTATTGCTCTATTAGTAAACAGATACAATTCACTACTACACTGGTGGACAAAATAATTCCTACCTTGAACAGCAGTTGCAATCATGACAACTGAAGAGCGAATACACCCTCTACCGGTTTAAATAATCCTCACAGGAAAACATTACATTAGGGAAAAATATTTGTTTTGGTGTCCCCTGCAAACTCCCATTTTTTAGATCGGTACTTGCTCAGGTAGCTCAGTTGGTAGAGCACTTGGTCTAGAGAACCAAGGGTCCCGGGTTCAAGTCCCGGTCTGAGCGTATAATTTTTCTCTTCAAATATGATTTATCCATCATTGAGATGTACGAAATCAATAATAAAAACTTGGAAAAAGCCGTACTGGCTGTATTGTATAATTCCCAAATATGTCTTCTTAATAAAGGAGCCGCCATTTGCAAGATAGAAGCATGGCTTCACAGCATTTGATGGATGGGAATTACAATGTATATAGAGAAAGATTTGCGTTTAGATCGGTACTTGCTGAGGTAGCTCAGTTGGTAGAGCACTTGGTCTAGAGAACCAAGGGTCCCGGGTTCAAGTCCCGGTCTGAGCGTATAATTTTTCTCTTCAAATATGATATACAAAATTATCAGATTAACCCGTCAGCGTGGAGCGACGTGACATGTACGCAAGTTGAATTCTTCACCAAATGCGGAACGACGTGACGTGTACGCTAGCTACACGCACTGCTTTAAACTGTAATTATGACCTTTATGTTTATATTAACTATTTACCGTTTATACAAATTTTATGTAGAGACTTCAAAGTTTATATTAGTGCATATATTGACAGATTACGGCCCTCAGTAACAAGTTTAAATAATTTTATACTTGCATTTATTCTTGCGGCCTCTGACATTTTTCTTAAATTTATAACTTGATAAAGGATTTCTTATAAAACTAAATTCGCCTAGATTATCTTGTCTATCAAATTGAATCTATTTTCAAATCTCTTCAATTTTAATAATAATGTCGCAAAATTCAGTATATATAAAGCCCCAACAAAGTTATTTCCGATTTACTCTATAGTACAGGACCACAACAGTAAATTTCAGATATATATATACTATATATATATATATATATCAAATGACGATATCCTTACATTATGGAAAGGTAGTTAGTCTACAATTCAGTCAGTATCTAAAAGGTAAAGTGGTCCACTACAGACTTTAGAAGGTTCTTGGGATATTAGGAGGTTAAGGTTCCCACTTTTTCTAGACTATCGGTACTTGATGTAAGCCGAGTACTTATCTCTGTCTGACGGCCCATAAAAAGCATCTGGTACTCATTTCAGTTAGAGGCTGAGTCAACCCTGGGGTCACAGTGCCGCCTGAATGTTTGGTTCAGTTTAAAAATCCTGATCCACCGGGACTCAAACCATCGATCTTCCGGCTTGTAGCATGTTCATCTTTTAAGTCCACACCTCCGGTGAAACTATTATAGTCATATTTCATCAACTTCTTTCAGTTTGGAAACCGGAAGAAAGGCATTGAAATTTAGGGTTGATGAAGGTCTTTTAGCACAACAGGTCTGATGTGTAGAAAGACAATTTTTTGAAGGCACACGACCTAAAATAATGCTTCCAACGTGTTAGAAAGACACATTTGGAGAAGGCTGCCCCCCCCTACAAGAAAGAAGGTCAGCGCATAGAAGCAATGTGTTTGTAATAAACATGAACAAAGTAAACACAAGGGAAAAAAATGCACTTATTGTTGCCCGAGTGTCAAACAGCTGGTTTACATTTTGAAGATTTATCACACCAATTTTTGAAGTTCGTTCTTTTTTTTTTTAATACCCTTCTCCTTGTGTAAATATTTCGTTTTGTTGTTAGGTAAAGCCGGTTCTCTGAATTCTTCAAAGAATCCCTAGTGCAATTCACTGTGTCACTTATGTGAGAAATTTACAAAATGGACCTATTTCAACTGTGGCACAACAACCATAAATAAGTCTGCAAAAAATGTAGAGATGTTATGTGAGAACCGTAACAAATTTAATTAATTATTATATTAAGGGTTCACCATAAACGAATTGCAAAAACATTTAAATTACTCAAGATATATCAATTTAAATGCGTTATTGGAATACTGGCACTGAACGGCTGAATTTAAATACCGGTGAACTTCTTCCCGCATCAGAGTATTCCCGGCCATTTAACTCCATCCGCTCTGAAGGTTTAAATGGTTCCAGCACGTCCAAGAATGCCAAATTCCCGTTTACCAAAGATGATTTACCACTTCAACCCTAAAGGCAAAAGAGACCTCGGAAGACCCTTCAACCGATGGAAAGATCAGTTTTTGTAGTCGCAGAACGGGTATCGTCACCAATACTGCATACGGAAGAAGAAGAAGAATTACGTGAGTTGATATATTTCTGGCTTAAGTTTAGTTGAGGCTGGAATTTCGAAACAAATACATAATACTTTTCATTTTTCAGTGATGTATTCATAATTTTTACTTTATATTGCTTAGTTTTAATAATTTTTTATAACTAAATATTCAATAACCGATAAAAAACATTTTCGTGAAATATGCTGAGATAAAACCTGTTTTATAATAAATAAGCTGAAAGTAATACAGTTTATCTGAAAATGTAATGAATATTTAACTTTTTTATTAAAAGAGTGGTATACTAAGGTTGAATACAAATAAAATACAAATATAATTCTGAAACTTCACGCCTCACACCTGGACATGTTTCATCTAAATTTGAAATTAACCATTACCTCCATCCTTTCTCGAGTCACCTGCTGGGAATTGAATGAACTTTGACATCACATCTTGTTCTTCGGAAACATAAACATATTTGGTTCTGTTCTTGTTTTTCTGATTGTATATCATTTCCTGTATTATAAGTTCACTTGGTCTCTTCAAATGTTTAAATAAATTAGTTTCATGCACAATTGTTTGATCCTGTATCATCAAACAATATACCACTCCAAAATTTTTTTCAATTTCCTCATTTTTATTATAGCTTTTTTTGTTGTTTATGCATACTTTATTGCAGTCCTGCAATAAATTTGATAAATTACTTTTTTGTCATCTGGAGTTTATATTTTCTTACTTGTTTCATGAAGAATACATAAGCTGAATTGTTTATTGGTGCTAGTGATATGTAGAATTTTCTAAATATTTTGTGAAAACTGTTATGGGTTATCTCTAGTATCCTGTAACATATAAAATATCAGAAAATATTCAGAAAATTTAATGTTGCGTTAGCACTAATAAACAAGCTTGGCTTAAGCATTCTGCAACAAATATTGTAAAAATCACGGATGGCAAAAATCAGCTATATTTTAATTTATTTACAAGGACTGCAGTAAAATAGGCATAAGATAAATTCTGTACGTGTTCTAAACAACATTTCAAAAACATTAAAAATGGAAAAATTAAAAATTGGGGTAGCAACTACGAGTAATTGCTAGATTGAAGATTACAAATTTTAAGTATGTACTAAACAATAAAACCACTTGGATAGACGAATAGAACTCACATTATGAAAAAATGAAGAACAGAAAAATGAATATAGAAGTTCCTGGATATATACGTCTTGATCTCAAAGTTCATTCAAGTCTCCATCAGGTGGCACAAGAAAAGCCTTTTTTATTCAAATGTAAATATTAAGTTTTATTTTTTATGGGGATGATCTCTAAAACATGTACAAGTAACAGGTTGATATTTTACGAGGTGAGGTATTAAGATTCCAATTTATGTTTGTATTCTAGTAATGTTTTACTTGTAATGTCACATAAACTGTAGTAGGTACAAGTTGTATATATTTTGTCAGTATTACTGTATGTGCAATGATGCTCTGTGTTTGAAGGCTGTGCAGAACTAAAATGAGTCACAGTATAAAATAAACAATAAATGAATCATAAGTACAGTAACATTTTACATTATCTCAGAGATCTTTTAATTTTTTCATTTTAGAATTAATAATTTATAGATTTGTGTAACTGTGTGATACATCTGTTGGTTATTTTTATTACATTTTCAGGTGGACCAGACTCAACAGAGACATGATATAATGTACAATTCTAATCATTCTTTACAATCAAAAGACATGGTATTGACAAGTAAATCTTTAAATTGTTCTGTTTGTAATAAGTCATTTTCTAACGAGAAGAAATTAATAGACATTTACTTGTGCATAGTAATGAGAAACTAATGAAATGTTCTGTTCGTAATAAGTCATTCTCTCCGAAGCCCTATCTTAATACACATTTACTTGTGCATAGTAATGAGAAAGTATTTAAATGTTCTGTTTGTAATAAGTCATTCTCTCGGAAAGGCCACTCTTAATACACATTTATTTGTGCATAGTAATGTGAAACTATTCAAATGTTCCATTTGTAATAAGTCATTCTCTCAGAAGTGCAATCTTAATACTCATTTACTTATGCATAGTAATGAGAAATTATTTAAATGTTCTGTTTGTAATAAGTCATTCTCTCGGAAACCCGATCTTAAATCACATTTATATGTACATAGTAATGTGAAACTATTCAAATGCTCCATTTGTAATAAGTCATTCTCTCGGAAAGGCCAATCTTAATAGACATTTATTTGTGCATAGTAATGTGAAACTATTCAAATGTTCCATTTGTAATAAGTCATTCTCTCAGAAGTCCAGTCTTAATAGACATTTACTTGTGCATAGTAATGAGAAATTATTCAAATGTTCTGTTTGTAATAAGTCATTCACTCGGAAACCCGATCTTAAATCACATTTACGTGTGCATAGTAGTGAGGAACTATTAAAATGTTCTCTTTGTAATAAGTCATTCTGTCGGAAGTTCAATCTTAAAACACATTTACTTGTGCATAGTAATGTGAAACTATTCAAGTGTTCTGTTTGTAATAAGTCATTCAAATGGAAGTCTACTCTTAATACACATTTACTTGTGCATAGTAATGAGAATCTATTCAAATGTTCAGTTTGTAATAAGTCATTTTGTCTAAAGTCCACTCTTAAAAATCATTCACTTGTGCATAGCGATGAGAAACTATTAAAATGTTCAGTTTGTAATAAGTCATTCAAAAGGAAGTCCACTCTTAATACACATTTACTTGTGCATAGTAATGAGAAACTATTCAAATGTTCAGTTTGTAACAAATCATTTACTCACAAGAGAAATATCAAAAGACATTTACTTCTTCATAGTAAAGAGTTGGGTCCAAATTTTGGGGAATAATAATCTGCAAATAATATATAATAAAAATAGTCAAATTATGTAATATGAAATATTTGTTATGTAATATAGGAAAATGTGTTTTAATAAAATACTCTTGTTATTTCATTGCCCTGGCTTTGTTTGTTAATTTTATATTTGTGTCTTAAAATTCACCAATTTTATAAGAATATTGAAGTTAATATATTTATAGTACAATGATAAAGTAACAAACAGAAGCATTTTCATGTAAAAAAATATAATGAATATCTGGTTTTTGTTGTGTCTGTAGTGTCTTACCTGAATTTAATGTTAATTTGTTCTCTAACATTCTTCGATATAATCTTCTGTATCGTCATCAGCTTTCTCAGACCAATGAGTTTCATGTTGTGAACCCTGGATGTCGATATCAGCTCCCTCTTCAGGTTTCACAACATAAAACTCATAGTCTGAGAAAGCTGAGGATGATACAGAAGATTGAATCAAACATTTTCAAGAACAAATCAACATTAAATTGTGGTAAGATATTACAGACACAAAAAAAAATTAATTAAAAGGACCTCAAAATATTTCTTCCTAAAATAAGCCATTATAATGAATATATTTAAGACACAAGTCCTGAATCTAAATTATGATATATATATAGGTCCTAGTATTAAATGAACGCAAAAAAATAGGAACATTAGAGAATTATATCAGGGAATTAGTATAGAGAAGAAAGGGGCTCAGGCTAGAACAAACATAATTCGGAATGAAAACAGCGATATGATTGCACATTCCAGGAGTATATTAAATAGATGGAAAAGTTACTTTAATCAGCTATTAAATGTACATACAGAACAGGACATTGAGGAGGATAATTTACAGACAGCAGAAATGTTAGTCACAGAACCAAATGCATTGGAGGTTGAAATGGTGATTGTAAAATTGAAGATGTATAAAGCTTCAGGTTCAGATGAGATCCCAGCAGAACTGATAAAATCAGGGGGAGAAAATTAATGGATAAGATGCACTGGTTGCTTAGTATGATTTGGGAAAAGAAACTCTTCCAGATGAATGGAAGGAATCAATTATCGTACCAATTTATAAGAAGGAGATAAAACTGATTGCAACAACTACAGGGGCATCTCATTACTTTCAACTTCGTACAAAATTCATACAAATATATTAGTAAGCAGACTTACTCCCTATATTGACGACATTCTAGGAGATCATCAATGTGCATTTAGAAGAAACAGGTCTACAACAGTTCCAGATTTTTAGTATAAGACAGATTTTAGAAAAGAAATGGGAATATAATGGTACTGTACATCAGCTACATGTACACTTCAGAAAAAGCATGTGACTCTATTAAGAGGGAGAAGTTATATAGTATCCTGCTGGAGATCAGAATTCCTAAAAAGTTAGTTAGACTTATACGAATGTATCTAAATGGTACAAAGAGTAGGGTGCGTGTAGGCAAACAGTTTTCAGACACTTTTGAAATCCAGAATGAGTTGAAGCAAGGAGATGCACTATCTCCTCTACTATTTATTTTTGTACTAGAGGATGCCATTAAATCTTTAGAGAATGAGGAAGGCTTACAATTCAATGGTATTAATATGCTGCTAGTTTATGCTGATGATGTAGTACTACTGGCCGATAGCGAGGAGATACTGAAGAACTATACACACACTATTGAGAAACACTAAGAAATTAGGACTGGAAGTAAATATCAATAAATCTAAATATATGGTCACACGTAGAAATATATTGTATAATGGAAATGGACAGCTAATGACAAATGAGGGAAATTTTGAGGAAGTGGCTGAATTCAAATACCTAGGAACAATAATCACAAATAGGAATGAGATGCACAAAGAAATTAAACATAGGCTCAATTCTGGAAATGCGTGCTATTATGCATTGCAGATACTCTTGATGTCCCAACTCCTTTCTAAAAACGTTAAACTGAAAATATAAAAATCTATTACTCTACCAGTTATATTATATGGTTGCGAAACGTAAACTCTTTATGGGAGGAAAGTACATTACAAGTATTTGAGAATAAAGTACTTAGGAAAATATTTGGACCAAAGGGAGATGAACAGACAAGGTGAATGGAGAAGACTACATAACAATGAGCTACATGGTCTTTATTGGAAGCCAGATATAATACGAACCGTTAAGTCTCGTAGACTGCGATGGGCAGGACATGTTGCATGTATGGGGAATAAAAGACTTGCATGTAATCTTCTAGTAGGAAAGCCGGAGGGAAAACGCCCAGTTGGTAGACCTAGAATGAGGTGGGAGAACAACATTAACTATTATTTGAGGACGTAGATTATACAGGGAATGATTGGAAAACATTAGCTCAGGATAGGGATGTATGGAGAGCTAATGTCCGCGCGGCCATGAAACTACGGGTTCGATAGTGCCAGTAAGTAAGTAAGGTCCTAGTATTACCAAAAAATCTACATGCTAGTCCAGAGTGAAATATATGAGGTGGACAGAGGACTAGGGGTATAATAGTGATAAAACATTATTTTGGGAAAATTAAGTTTAAAATCAATGAGAATATAAAATTCCAGGAATAATCTCAAAGTCTCATAAATTGTGTTTCATATATATGAGTCCAGTTATCTGCAAAATATGAACGGGTTTAATATAAACGTTACCCCTTTCTGTAACTTTTTTTTTTGCATTAAGATTCACTTCTACCTGTTGTCCTACAAGCTATATTTAGAAATTACTTACCCATGAAAAGTGGATTCATACCAATTTTTTTATTATGACTGAAAATACGTACTTATCCAAAGAAATACACATTACGACATGATTGACAAAATTAGTCTTAAAGTTCATTATACTTAAACCTGCATTTATCGATACATTCTCTTACCCACCTCTCCACATAAGTGTTTCCCTTCCTGTCTATATTTTGTTTGCCTTCTTTCCTTCCATTTTTTGCTTTATTTTTAACCCAATTTTATCAGTTATTGAATATTTAGTTATAAAAAATTATTAAAACTAAGCAATATAAAGTAAAAATTATGAATACATCACTGAAAAATGAAAAGTATTTTGTACTAGAGCATGCCATCAAATTCTTATAGGATGAAGAAAGCCTAAAACTCAATGGTATTAATAAGCTGTTAGTTTAGGCTGATGACGTAGTACTATTGGCCGATAGCGAGGAGATACTAAAGGACAACACGCACACACTATTGAGTAATACTAAGAAATTGGGGCTGGAAGTAAATATCAATAACAGTAAATATTTGGTCACACACAGAAATACATTATATAATGGAAATGGACAGCTAATGACAAATGAGCAAAATTTAGGAGTGACCGAATTCAAATACCTAGAAACAATAATCACAAATAGGAATGAGATGCACAAAAAAATAATCATAGGCTCATTATCATAGGCTATTATGCATTACAGAGACTTTTGACGTCCCAACTCCTTTCAAAAATCGTTAAAGTGGATATATATATATATATATATATATATATATATATATATATATATATATACGAGGGTCATGCTGAAAGTCAAATTTCAACAATGTAACAAAAACAACTGCGGGATCGTAATCTACAGACTTTATACCACAACATTGCCGTTTTGTGGCGTCATAGCTTCTATCATGTGACCACACGCAGTGTTTCCAGAATGGCAAACATTAATGTTTCGTTTCGACAGCGCGCTGTCATTTAATTCCTTGTTAAAGAGGAACAATCTGCTGTTGATATTCACCAAAGACTTCAATGTGCTTACGGAGATTCCTGCATGGGTGCCAGCAGTGTTAGGAGATGGGTGAAAGATTTTAAAGATGGGAACACGAGTATTAAAGATGAGCCTCTTAGCGGTCGTCCATGCTCTGCCTCCACGGATTGCAACAAGGAAAGAGTCGATGCGCTCATTAAAGACGACAGGCGTATCACAGTGAATGAAATCGCTACAAAACGTGCAGTAGGACAGTGCAGTGCAAAAAATTATTCACAGCTTAGGTTACCGAAAAGTTAGTGCCCGTTGGTTCCACGTTTATTGAGTGAAGACCACAAACTTCAGAGAAGAATCATCACCCATAACCTTCTTCAGAGATTTCGAAATGAAGGTGATGATTTTTTGATGAGTATTGTGACAGGTGACGAAAGCTGGTTTCATCGCTACGAGCCTGAAACAAAACGCCAGAGTATGGAATACCACCACTTGAATTTGCCATCAAAGAAAAAAGCAAAGACAGTGCAATCTGTTGGGAAAGTTATGGGCAGCGTCTTCTGGGATCAGCAAGGTTGCATTCTGGTTGAATTTCTTGAACCTGGACTATCCATAAATGGTGCCCGCTATATCCAGACACTTGTGAAACTCCGTCATGAATTGCACGACAAACGCCCTGGAAGGAAGATCATTCTGCAACACGATAACGCGCGTCCTCACACTGCTCGTGCCACTGTGGGGAAGATCAGGACATTTGGGTGGGAAACTGTTCCACATCCTCCCTATAGTCCCGATTTGGCACCCTCCGACTACCATCTTTTCGGTTCTGTGAAGGAGCAGATGAGAGGCCAACGCTACGAGACGCTGGAGGATATTCGGAAAGCAGTGTGTCGGTGTGTTCGAGCAGCTGGAACGGACTTCTATCATAAGGGAATTTTCAAGCTTGTAGAACGCTGGACAAAACGTGTGCAAAGAAATGGAGACCATATTGAAAAGTACCACTAAGGTCTGTAGATTAACATGGTGTACTTGGTTTGACTAAAATAAATATTATGATTGTTTAAAAAATGTTGCTCATGACTTTCAGTATGACCATCGTATGTATATATACATATATATATATATATATATATATATATATATATATATATATTATTCTACCAGTTATAATATATGTATGCAACATATGGATTCTTACTTTAACCGAGGAATAGAGATTATGGGTAATCGAGAATAAAGTTCTTATGAAAATTTTTGGACCAAACAGAGATAAACGGACAGGTGAATGGAGAAGACTACATAACAGTGAAGTACATGGTCTTTATAGGAAGCCAGATATAATAAGAACAGTTGAGTCTCATAGACTGCAATGGGCAGGACATGCGGCACGCGTGGGGAATGGAAGACGTGCATGGAAGAATCTTGTGGGAAAAGCAGAGGGAAAACGCTCAGTTAGTAGACCAAGAATGAGGTGAGATAATTAACATTAACTGTGATTTGAGGGACGTAGACTATACAGCAAATGATTGGAAAACATTAGCTGAGGATAAGGATGTATGGAGAGCTTATGTCCGCGCGGCCATGAACCTATGGGTTCAATAGTGCCAGTGAGTTGACGACCTGATTGTTTATTCTTGATATGAGCTGAATCCTAGAGTTGATTGATATCCATGAGTTTGCTTAGTTTTGAGGTTGTTACATGTAGGTGAGACTATACAAGGTGTACCATATACTTTGACAACCCGAAATAACTTAGTACTTAATTATAAATTGAAAAATTGTTTTATACGGAAGAGGTCCAACTATGAGAATGAAATAATACTGATGGTTAGTGAACTTTATACTATTATTTATTAACAAGATATGAACACTAATTTTGTTTTCTTCAATGGCGATATGTATTTTATCTTGGATGTGTTAATTAAGCACAATATGCCTTCTAGTAAATAGTGTATAGTGGGATTATTACAGTACTACCCATGTAAGTTATCAACAGTAGAACATTCACATTAAGTACTCAAACAGGTGACACACCTGTCCAATCGTCAAATTAATGAGGAGGTTAATTTCTCTGCTGTTTCCAGGTTAATTGAAAAAAGAATGCATAATATGGTTCTGCATATTCTCTGAAGTTCTTGGAATATCTTGATAGACGATATCTTTAATAACTCCCCAGAGAAAAAAAGAAATGAACTGACAGGTGAATGGAGAAGTCTATAAAGCAGTGAGCTACATGACCTTCATAGGTAACTTGACGTAATAAGAACAGTTAAGACTCGTAGACTACGATGTATAGGACATGTGGCTCGAATATGGACTGAAATAGGAGCTTGAAGGCTTCTGATAGGAAAACCAGAAGGAAAACGCGTAGATTGTACACGAAGAATGGTGTGGGAGTAAACAATAACCACGATTTGAGGCAGTAGATTATACAGGGGATGATTGGAAAGCATTTGGCCCGTATAGGGACTTATGGAATCTTATATCCGCATGCCAGTCAATTAGTTATGAAAACAGCTAGTGGCCGGTGCACACATTCTTTACAAGTCTGCAGACTTGGTCTCTAGAATCTTCATTTTTACACGCTTTATATTAACTTGACCTGTATCTATCTATGTCACGGAATCTTTCAACATGATTTTCACCCACATAAAAACTTTTGATCGACTTGAAACTTTGTATACTAGTAAAGAACCAATGACAATACAATAATTTCATAAATTGTTTCCAAGATGATGGGGACATAAAAAAAATAAACACCGGCATAATACGTTGCGGACTTATCGACTTTTTAGTCCATCGTAGTAAGAAATTAATATTATATCCTCTGGTAGCTCAGTTGGTGCGGTGAACTGTAGTGGTATATAATGTCAGTAATCCATAGGTCGCTGGTTCAAATCTGGCCCGGAGAATTTTTTTTAGAAGAGTATTACTTTTAGCTCATAATAGAATAGTATCGAATTTAAAGATATTTACATTTTTATCTTAATCTGTAAAATATTAAAGCTAAAAAAATAATAGTTTAAAAAAACTAAAACAACACGCTTTATTAGAGAATCGTACCAAAAAATGAAAAATAATGTTAATTTCCAACGCGCTTGGGATACAATTAAAGTGATCAACAAAAAAATCTCCAACACATCTAGAATAATACTAGAGTTATCTACAAAAAAATAATTTTACCATGAAAAGTGTTGCGACAAGATTCGCTCTCTCTGTCGGTAATAGCAGACACCTGCCGTCTGTTATTACGCTATTGATGTAGTTTATCTGACTGCCGCGTATAGGCGCGTGGATACAGTATCGCTGAGTTTTGTTGGTAGCATTTTGGTAATAATGTTGTCAACTTCTGCGTATTGCTCAGGTCTGTAGATGACTACAACACTCTCTATCAGTCTGTTTTAGGAGCTCGTGTTAGGAGCTCAGTGTGCGTTAGGCTCTCGCAGTGTGCGTTAGGTAGCCTCAGTGCGTGTTAGGCATTCGCAGTGTGCAGTGGGACCACGTGCTGCCTCTTCCGAAGTGAATACTTTTCGAGGCCCCTCTAGTCCTAGGAACGGACTTTGATTAAACATTTGATTCTGCTTATTTGTATCTACGTTAAGTTAGCACAGAAATAAACTTGATATTTTCACCGATTACATGTGTTTGTAATAACTAAATTTCCCTTTATAAAATCCAGCACACCAGAGGAATATTAGGCAAAGAACTCAAAATTGGACCGTGTTGGCAACAACAATTTGGTCCTGCCGGACCGGATTCTAAATTAAACCATTTTGGAATTGTGAAACAATAATTTTGTGTGAAAAATTGGCGTGTGATTCAAGAAATAAGTGGTCTTCAAAATGGCGACGACATAGCTGATGCTGACTCAAGTAAGTGTATCTGTTCCATCCTTGTAAAAATCACTGCCGGTAAGCTTATTATATGTTTGTATATACTTAATTATCCTTGGAGGAATAAATTTGTGTATATTTTGTTTGTAAAACATGAGCATTCTTTGTTTGATAGGCCACGTGGTACAAAAAATAATTTGTGTTATTTTAATTGTTTGATTGATAAATATTGTTTGGTATAATAACCACGTGGCCCTAAATAATTTTTGTATTGTTTTTTTTCGTGCTGTAATTTGGACGCAAATATGTCTTGTGTCGGAAGCACGTGCTGTGAAGGAACGAGGGTTCCTAAAAAGAGCTCTTACTAACCTGGAAACTTATTTTCACAGCACTCAAATATCTAAAAATGGATTAATAGAAAGAAAAAATAAGTTATCCAATAGCTGGGAAGAATTTAACATTGTGAGAAAATACTTAGAATTAGAAATAGACTCTGAGAACTTAGAGGCTCATATTGAAGAGCATAATAATTTTGAAGCTCGATATTTTGCTATCAGTGAGAGAATGCAGGACCTGTTAGATAATTTTGAAGAATCTAAATTTAGGAAGCAGCAAGACAGTCAGTCTGAAATTTCGAATAGTACGACTAAAAGTAAGGTTAGGTTACCTCCAATAGAATTACCAGTATTTGAGGGGGACTTAGCCAAGTTTCTATCGTTTAGGAACACCTTTAATAGTCTAGTAATTAATAATGATGAGTTAGACAATGTACAGAAGCTTCATTATCTTTTGTCCTCTTTACAAGGAGAACCTAAGGGATTGTTAGATAACTTGGCCATTTGTAATGAGAATTTTAATATTGTATGGCAACTAATTGAAAGCAGATACAACAATAAACGTCTTATTGTAGGCCGACATATTAAAAATGTATTGCGTCTAAAACAATGTGATACAGGTATATCATCCGATTATAGGGAGGTAATAAATCAAATTAAGGCCAATTTGGGGGCTATTGAAAACTTGGAACCCGGAGTAAGTATCCAAGACTTGTTGTTAGTTGAAATGCTATTGAGCAAAATAAGACCCAATCATCGTATTGAGTTTGAATCCAAATTCAAATCAAGTGAATTACCTAATTTGTTATGTTTAATTGAATTTCTGGAAAGAAAGGCTCAAACGTTAGAGTTATCAGAATCTAGGAGGACTAGTGAAACTCAGGGCACCCAGAAACCAAGGAATAGAGTAAAATCATTTCATATTGCTAATGAACAGGAGTCATTAGCATGTGAATTTTGTAAGAACAATAATCATGTAATAAGTAATTGTTTTAAGTTTAAAAAGCTTCTTGTTGATGATAGAAGAAAATTTGTGTATGAAAACAAGCTATGTTTCATGTGTTTTGCAAATACACATCTTTCATAGGATTGTAAGGGTCGTCCATACATGAACTGCCAAGGCATGCATAATTCATTGTTGTGCCCAGGATCCAGGGCAATTAAAGGAGCTAGGGAAGGCTCAAATGTAATATCACCTACTGCGCTGAAAATAGTATCAGACTTAGGATCTAATGTCTTACTCAGTACCTGTTGTGTCAAAATAAGGGCAGCCAATGGCAGAATGGCCATGGCCAAGGCATTGTTGGATAGTGCATCGCAGCTGTCATTTGTGTCCACTGACCTAATCAAAAGGTTAGATGTCAAAACAAATCGTTGCAAATTACCGATAGTTGGGATAGGAAATTCTACTGTTTCCCCACTGAATTCCACTTGTAGTTTGGAATTGCACTCTCCCATATCTAACTGTATTGTTAATGTGAGCTGTGCTGTAGTGCCAGTAGTCACAACCCAGTTACCAGCTCAACCCATTGATGTCGGTGAGTGGCACATCCCTGAAAATATACAACTGAATGACCCTACGTTTAATACCCCTTCCGCAATAGATTTGTTATTAGGAGCTGACATGTATCATCACGTGGTGTCATCTCAAAGATAAATGAGGAATGGTTTCCCTACTTTAATCAATACACGGTTTGGATATGTGCTTTCTGGTCCATTTCCTGAAAGGTCAATCAGGAAACCTGTGACAAAGCCTCGCCATGTTAACTTTACTCAAGTTGATTTGTTGAATAGTAAATTAAAAAAATTCTGGCAATTAGAAGAATTGTCCCAACAGGTGCTCACTCCTGAAGAGAAATTATGCGAAGAACACTTTGTAAATAATGTTGGAAGAAATATGTCGGGTAAATTTGTGGTAAGGTTACCTATCAAACCTGATGAAGATATGGTCGGCAGTTCTCGTAACAATGCATTGAAACGATTGTTACAAATGGAAAGGAGATTTTCTAAGGACGATATTCTTAGAAAACATTATGTCGATTTCTTGAATGAATATGAATCTATGGGTCATATGGAAGTGGTCCATTCAGAAACTGCTGGTTCTACTAAATATTATCTGCCCCACCACTGCGTATTCAAGGAGTCTAGTACGACTACCAAATTGCGAGTTGTATTTGATGGCAGTAGTGAGTCTTCGAACAGTGTATCGTTGAACTCTATGTTGATGGTTGGTCCATCAGTTCAACCTGATTTATTGTCGATAGTTCTAAGGTTTAGAACTTTCTTTGTTGCTTTGTCCGCCGATGTGGAAAAAATATATAGGTGTACAAAAATACATCTTGATGATCAGGATATGCAACGTATACTGTGGCGTAATTCTCCTAATGTGGAAATCAAGGATTATCGCCTAACGACAGTTACGTATGGCACTAGCTCAGCCAGTTTTCTAGCGACTAGATGTCTTATTGAAATAGCTAAGGAGCATGAACGCTCTCATCCGAAGGCTGCGGAGATCATAAAATCCTGCTTTTAAGTTGAAGATTGTTTGCTTGGTGAATCAACTGTTGAAGGAGCTAAGAAGCTTAACCAGCAAGTATCCTCTATACTTGAAAGTGCTCATTTTCACTTGAGAAAATGGTGCTCTAACTTTCCTGAGGTTTTAAGCGACATCCCCGTTGTGTTCGCCTACTCTCAGCCTCACTAAAGATGAATATGTGAAAACGCTTGGTATTGTTTGGCATCCTGCCACCGATGAGTACCATACTCAAATTAATTTGAAGCAAACTACTGGTAGTGTTACCAAGAGAAAAATTCTGTCTGCTTTCGCATCCATATTTGATCCGTTAGGTCTTCTCGGTTGCCTAATAATAAAATGTAAGATATTACTATAACAATTGTGGCAATTCAAGTTGGATTGGGATGCTACTATTGATCCATCATCCCCTATTTTCGGAATTTGGTCAAAATTATACCAGGATCTACATTTATTGAACTATGTTAAGTTCCCTCGAAAGATATTGCCATTTCAAGGTTCAAAATGTGTAGAACTCCATGGTTTTTGTGATGCATCAGAAAAGGCATATGGTGCCTGTGTATATGTAAGGTTTGTTTCGATTGACAATCAGGTGTCCGTTATTTTGTTGACTTCTAAGTCAAGAGTTGCTCCGTTAAAGCAGCAATCCATTGCACGATTGGAACTTTGTGCAGCGTTCTTGATGGCCAATCTTATGAATAAGGTTGTCGATTCTTTAAAATTGTTTAGAATTTAGAATAGATTTATTTAGCCTGGTGGAGTTAAGGCCATGTGGCCTTCTCTTCCACTCACCAGAACAAACATATGTTACATATGAATACAAAAAAATTACAATAATAGTCATATTAAAACAGGACAAACATATGTTACATATGAATACAAAAAAAATACAATAATAGTCATATTAAACAGGACAAACATATGTTACATGTGAATACAAAAAAAATACAATAATAGACATTGAACAATTAATTATCTGTCAGATTGAATAATAATGAAAATAATGTCTAATAATACAATAAAATTAAATACAATTAAAATTAAATTAATGAAACAATGAATAAAAAAAAGGAATAACAGCTCGAATCTACTATATGTAAAAAGAAAAGAAAAAAAATACACATAAAGTAATAAACTACAATGAATTAATCTACGTTTTTATACAAGGCATTAGGTAAATATATTAACAAATCCTAAGTCTATTTTTATTAAATAATGCAAAAACGTATTATTAATTCTCAACAAGTAGTATTAGTGAGTTGTTTCTGTTAGTAATTTTATTTTCAATTTGTTTCTGAAAGATGGTAAAGTTTGGCAGTCTCTGACATAGGGTGAAAGTGAATTCCATGTTCTAGCAAGAGAAACTGTAAAAGATTTCGAAAAATAGGTAGTGTGATGAGGAGGGATATATAGGACACTGTGCTCAAGGGATCGGGTATCTAAGTTATGTGTATCAGAGAGTTTAGTGAAGCGGTGTGATAAATAATAAGGTAATGATGTGTGTAATATATTATAGAGAAGGCATAGGGAATGGATGGTTCTACGATCTTGTAGACGAAGCCATGACAATTGTTCCAGGGATGGTGTAACGTGAATCAAATCTACGTATCTTACCAATAAAGCGTATGCAAGAACTTGTGAACACGTTGAAGTCTTTTGGTAAGAACAGTATTTAGGTCAGTAAAAAGAGTCATCAACAATAATCAATAGGGGGCATTGCAAGTGTTTTCTACTAACATTTTTTCTTAGAGAAAACGGTAAACAATTTCGATATACGATTTCAATGAGTGTATTATTGAGAAGATAGTTTTGCAAATGTTATTTAATTTGTTTATTCCGTCCAAATTAAATGTTTAGTCCATAAACACTTCCTAGATTTTTTACTGTCTCACTATAAGGGATCTGAACCCCATTAAGTGACACATGTAATATTGCATTTGTGTTAATTGAGGATAATAGTCTCTGATGGCCCATAATTATTGCTTGTGTCTTTCTAGGATTTAATTGAAGTCCATATTTCTCTGTCCACGCCGTTAGCGAGCGAGTCAAGGTCCTCATTAATTTTGGTTACCGCGTCATTTAAAGAATATTTGTCCGAGTGAAGGTAGATCTGCATGTCGTCCGCAAATAAATGATGTTTGCAATGTTTTAGGGAGTCAGATATGTCATTTATATAGATTGAAAAAAACAATGGGCCGAGCACCGAGCCCTGTGGAACTCCAGCTTTACGGTAGGTCCAAGAAGAGCGTAATGTAGAATTTCCTACAACATATTGCTGGCGCTCGCTAAGGTACGAGTTGAACCATTGCGTGACACTGTCAGAAAGTGAGAGGTTTTTCAGTTTAAGCAACAATAAGTCCAAGTCTACCGTGTCAAATGCTTTACTAAAGTCAAGTAGTGTAAGAATAGTAAGTTTTCGATTATCAGATGCTTCGCGTATGTCTTCACATATATTTAGTAGAGCAGTATTTGTATTGTGTCCTGTCCTGAAGCCTGATTGGTATTGATCTAAAAGGTCGTGTTCGGTTAGGTAGTCAGTCAGTTGTTTATGGACTAATCGTTCCAAAGCTTTTGAAAGGGTAGGTAAAATACTAATGGGTCGAAAATCGTTAGGAGTTACGGGAGTTTTTACTTTCGGGAGTGGGCGTACAATTGCTTGCTTCCATAATGTGGGATATATAGAGGTTTGTAGTGAGGAGTTGAAAACATGAGTTATGGTAGGTAGTATAACGTCGATTATTTTGTTAATCTACCAGGTAGGCCGTCGGTCTGTTTCGCTCTCAGAATTCATCTTCCCATTTATTATTATTATTATTATTATTATTATTATTATTATTATTATTACCATTATTATTATTACTATTATTATTATTATTATTATTATTATTATTATTATCATTATTATTATTTTAAAATTAAATTAACCCTATAATGTCCCTTATTACATATGTGTAACATCGGGAATTTATCACATTATTTCCACAATAAATTAATATTTACCTCGAATACCTGATTTACAGTTATGTAACAACGTTAGGAATGCATTTGATTTCGCTACAACTAGGCCTACACGTTGTGTAACTTTCAAGCCGTACCTTTAGGTTTTAACCGTTAAGTGCTAAGTTAATTTAAGGTTATTAAACCTTTTGCTTGGAATTAAATTTTATTCATGTCTACTGTATGTATATTCGAAAATCAGTGGTTCACCCAACTCACATCTTTGTGGAAATGGTGCAGTGGCGGTTCCCCTCCCGAGAATGTTTTAAAGATAAATTATGATACCAATTAATTAATTATTATCGTGTACTTAAAAAAACAAGTAAACTTCGGCGCATTAACTAGCAAAAGATTTGCTGACCGGCTACGAGTGAACTCGTGATCGATACGTTTTTGTTTCTCGTTAGCGGTTACATGTGATAGATCTGAAAATTAAAATTGTCGGTCAACAATATGTTAATGTTGAACGAAAAATAAATTTAGCTACCTACGTGCAGCGACTATTTTTCTCAGTCCTCATTGTTTGTTCATGCGATCAGCATAAAAATACGTTGGTAATATTGGTTTTGTATTACATGATGTCGTGAATTTTTATCTTGTTTAGTGTTTGTATTTTCACTGCAGTACAAGAACGAAACATAATGATAAGCACCAAGCCATTAACTAGTGTAAATAAGGTCTATGTGCTGGCAAGATTCTCTCACATTTCAAACCTAAAAGTTATTGTTTTTATTTCCTTAGTACCTAAAATTTTGTAATTCACTCAAATATTGCTCAGGCTCAATCTGTGTTTTAGAAATAAAATGAGCTAAATAGATACAAAGACACTTTTTTTGATTTTCTGATGATTCTGGCCAGGATTTTAGAAAATAAATATGAAATTATTGTATTGTCACGGGACCTTTACAAGTATACAGAGCTTCAAGTCTATCCTATGTTTCTACGTGGGTGAAAATCGTGTTCAAAGATTCCGTTACATAAATACAAAGACACTTTTTTTGATTTTCTGATGATTCTGGCAAGGATTTTAGAAAATAAATATGTCATTATTGTATTGTCACGGGTCCTTTACAAGTATACAAAATATCAAGTGAATCCAATTATTTTCAGTGGGTGAAAATCGCGTTGATAGATTCAGTTACATAGATACATACATGTCAAGCTAATATAAAGCGTGTAAAATGGAACTACACTGCTGCTCAAAATGAAAGGAAATAAATAATAGTTTTAAAAAACTAAAACAACACGCTTTATTAGAAAAGCGAACTAAAAACTGAAAAACAATTTTAATTTCCAACACGCTTGGGATAGATAATTTTAACATCAAAAGCGCGGGGTGCTCTTAATCAATTAATATATTTGATAATAAACAGATATTGGTAAAAGTAAAGTCTCTAAGAAGAAAATGTAATAAATAATAGTTTTAAAGAACTAAAAGAACACGCTTTATTAGAAAACTAAAAAATGAAAAATAATTTTAATTTCCAATACGCTTGGGATAAAATTAAAGTGGTCAACAAAAAATCATCTCCAACACATATAGAATAAGACTAGAGTTATCAACAAAAAGAAAATAATTTTACCATCAAAAGCGTGGAGTGCTCTATAAAAATTAATATATTTGATAATAAACAGATATTGGCAAAAAGTAAGCTCTCTAAGAAGAAAATGTAAACATCATAAAAAGCACCCCACTCTTTTGATGGTAAAATTATTTTCTTTTTGTTGATAACTCTAGTTTTATTCTATATGTGTTGGAGATGATTTTTTTGTTGACCACTTTAATTTTATCCCAAGCGTATAGGAAATTAAAATTATTTTTCACTTTTTAGTTTTCTAATAAAGCGTGTTCTTTTAGTTTTTTTTTAAACTATTATTTATTTTTTATTTTTTAGTTTCCATATTTTACAGAATAAGATATAAATGTAAATATCTTTAAATTCGATACTATTGTAGTATGAGCTAAAAGTAATACTCTTCTATAAAAAACCCTCCCAGCCGGATTTGAACCAGCGACGTATGGATTACTAAAAATTATATAAGCCACTAAGAGTTCACTACTCTACCAAATGAGCACTTACAACAATTGACTAAAAAGTCGACAAGTCCGCAACCTATTAAACCAGTTTTCATTGTTTTGAATTTCGGATGATTCTGGCCGGGAGTTTAGAAACAAAATATGAAATTATTGTATTGTCATGGGTCCTCTACAAGTATACAAAGTTTCAAGTCGATCAAATGTTTCTAAGGGGGTGAAAATCGCGTTGAAAGATTCCGTTACATTGTAACAAAAACACTTTTTTTGATTTTCTCATTATGGCCAGGATTTTAGAAAATAAATATGAAATTATTGTATTGTCGCGCGTCGTCTACAAGTATACAAAGTTTCAAGTCGATCCAATGATTTTAAGTGGGTGAAAATCGCGTTGAAAGATTCAGTTACATAGATAGATAGATAGGTAGATTAATAGATAGATTGATAGATAGATAGATAGATAGATAGACAGGTAGATAGATAGATAGAGGTCAAGATAATATAATGCGTGTAAAAATCATAAAAAGCACCCCACGCTTTTGACGGTAATTTTTTTTTGTTGATAACTCTTGTTTTATTCTATATGTATTGGAGATGACATTTTTGTTGGCCACTTTAAATTTATCCCAAGCGTGTTGGAAATTTAAATTATTTTCGATTTTTGAGTTCGGTTTTCTAATAAAGCGTGCTGTTTTAGTTTTGAAAAACTACTATTCTCTTTTTATTTTTTAGTTTTAATATTTTACAGAATAAGATAAATATCTAAATATCTTTAAATTCGATACTATTGTAATATGAGCTAAAAGTATTACTCTTCTAAAAAAAACCTCCCCAGCCGGATTTGAACCAGCGACCTATGGATTATTGAATTTATATACCACTAGTTCACCGCTCTACCAAATGAGCTCTTGCAACGTTTGACTAAAAAGTCGACAAGTCCGCAACCAATTATACTTGTTTTATTTTCTGATGATGTCAAGGATTTTAGAAACTAAATATGAAATTATTGTAGTGTCACGGGTCCTTTACAAGTATACAAAAGTTCAAGTCGATCCAGTGTTTCTAAGTCAGTGAAAATCGTGTTCGAAGATTCCGTTACATATATATGAAGACACTTTTTTGATTTTCTGTTGATTCTGGAAAATGATTTTAGAAAACAAATATGAAAATGTTGTATTGTCATGGGTCCTTTACAAGTATACAAAGTTTCAAGTCGATCCAATGTTTCTATGTGGGTGAAAATCGTGTTCAAAGATTCCGTTACATAAATACAAAGACACTTTTTTTATTTTCTGACGATTCTGGCCAGGATTTTAGAAAATAAATGTGAAATTATTCCATTGCCACGGGTCCTTTACAAGTATACAAAATATCAAGTCGATCCAATTATTTTAAGTGGGTGAAAATCGCGTTGAAAGATTCAGTTACGTAGACAGATACATGTCAAGCTAATATAAAGCGTGTAAAATGAAACTACACTGCTGCTCAAAATGAAAGGAAATAAATAATAGTTTTAAAAAACTACAACAACACGCTTGATTAGAAAACCGAACTAAAAAATGAAAAATAATTTTAATTTCCAACACGCTTGGGATAAATAATTTTATCATCAAAAGCGTGGGGTGCTCTTTATTAATTAATGTATTTGATAATAAACAGATATTGGTAAAAGTAAAGTCTCTAAGAAGAAAATGTAAAAATCATAAAAAGCACCCCACGCTTTTGATGGTAAAATTATTTATCCCAAACGTGTTGGAAATTAAAATTATGAACCAGCGACTTATGGATTTAGTGAAATTATATACCACTAAAGTTCACCGCTCTACCAACTGATCTCTTACAACGATTGACTAAAAAATCGACAAGTCCGCAACCTACTATACCAGTTTTAATTTTTTTGATTTTCCGATGATTCTGGCCAGGATTTTAGAAAAAAAATTATGAAATTACTCTATTGTCACGGGTCCTTTACAAGTATACAAAGTTTCAAGTCGATCCAATGTTCATAAGTGGGTGCAAATCGTGTTGAAAGATTCCGTTACATATGTACAAAGACACTTTCTTTGATTACACTGGCCAACAAAATTTAAACGTTTGTATGTTACAAGGGAGAAAATGTGTGTTTCTAACTTACATTTTTGTGCTGATTTCAAATATTTTTACGGAACTTTTTCATCACCCATGGTTTTCGAGTAATCACATGAAAAACATTTTTCGTGTCTATACATTACAATTTATTATATCTTAGCTGAAATTATATTTCCTTACACAAAATGTATGTGAATTGGATTTTCGGCTGTACTTCGCTTTAGGAATATCCCTCTTCAGTGTCCAGCAGTAGTCTGCTAACATATTTGGACACCATTTACCCTGAGAGCGCCTTTACATTTCCGTGATGTCCTGGTGGAAGCGCTCCCCGTGTTCATCGCTCACAGCCCCTAGATTTTCAGGGAAGAAATCAAGATGGGAGTGCAGAAAGTGAATTTTCAAAGACGTATTACATCCCATTATCTTGTAGTTCTCAATCATCTCATTGACAAGTTCTCTGTAGTTATCAGACCTGAAGTTCCCCAGAAAATTTGAGACATTTTTGAAAGATTGCCATGCAGCTGCTTCTTGCATATTTAACTTGTTCTGAAACTGCGTATCTTTCATCAGTTCCTTTATTTGAGGGCCAAAAAATATCCCTTCTTTCAATTTAGCTTCACTGATCCTTGGAAATTTATTTTTGAGGAAGAGAAATGCACTGCCATCACGATCCATTGCTTTCACAAATTTTTTAATCAAGCCTAGTTTAATATGTAGTGGAGGCAATACGATTTTTTCAGAACGTACAAGTGGTTGGTGAAGAAAATTTTCTTGTCCTGGATTAAGTGACTCTCTCTTTGGCCAGTTCTTTTTAATATAATGATTACTTCTATCTCTGCTATTCCACTTGCACAAGAAGCAGCAAAATTTAGTATAGCCAAGCTGTAACACAAGTAAGATGGCTATAACTTTCAAATCCCCACATATCTGCCAAGAAAAATTGTCATATTTTATAGCGGATAGTAAGAGCTTCATATTCTCGTAATTTTCCTTCATACCAACTGCATGGGCTAAAGGAATGGATGGATATATGTTTCCATTATGTAGTAACACTCCTTTCAAACTTGTTTTCGAGGAGTCTATGAATAAACGCCAATCCTCAGATTTATGCTCAACACCCAGTGACTGAAACAAATTCTCAACATCATTGCAGAAAACTAGGTCGTTCTCTTTAGAAAAGAAATCCTCAAATTCCTTTTGGCGATTGCGGAAAAAAGTTACTTTGGTGTCATCCTGCAGTAGCTTCCATCCTTTCAATCTTCAAGCAAGTAATTCTGCCATGCTTTTACTTGAACCAAGATCCCGAACCAAATTATTTAAATCCTCCTGTGTTAGAAAGCGAGTTTCATTTACAGCATCATCTTCCGCAAAATCTGAATAATTCTGTAAATCCTGAACATCAGAAAGTTCTTCAATCATTGTTATGTGATCTAGTGGAATTGGAATGGGTAAACCTGGCCCATGAAATACCGGTCGAATTGATGAATCTAATTGGATATTTAACGGTGTGTCTTGACTTGGAAGTTATTCCAGATATATTTGTCAAGCAGAAGTAGCAGCCTGTCAAATCATCCTTAGGTTCGCGCCATATCATTGGGACTGCGAAAGGCATATGACGGGATCCATTCAACCAGCCAGTTACACATTTGGTACAATAGATTTCCGGTGCCCATATCTTGTTCTGGCCTATTTTGTTGTTAAAATAACAGTCATAAGCTCTTCTTATTAGAGGAGTAAACTTTCGCTTCTGCGCTTTGAAAGTGAGCTCACCACACACGAAACGGAAGTTGTTTCTATCGTTAATACACTTTCGAGACACATTTCTTATACAAATACAATTTTACTCTTCTCTTTACAATATACTACAATACAATACACTACTTAGTCTTTACAATGCACTTTTATCACAATTCACTTGATTACGGAAGTGAGCACAGTATTAGCTTCTTTCTTTTAGGGAAGCTTCTATTCAACTGCGAACTTAAAACATTCAATCACAGTTTTGTAGGAGAATGTCATTGTTGTAAGTTATGAATTCAAGGCAACAATCGCAAAACATTAATAGTCCATTGTTGGCACAATGAAATTAAATATAAATGTAAAAAATCCTTCTAGTCGTAATGTTATATACAAAAAATGCTAATACATCGGAAAATAATTATTTTCAAAATTACAAAAAAATGGTGGGATTTTTGGAATCAGCAGATGAAAATACATAAGAATCACCCAAAATCTTTTATGTAACAAAATCACTGTTGACCAGTGTTATTGACGATTCTGGCCAGGATTTTACAATCAAATATGAACATATTATATTGTCACGGGCCCTTTACAAGTATACAAATTTTCAAGTCGATCCAATGTTTCTGAAAGTGTGAAAATCTTGTTAAAATTCCGTTACATAGATACAAGGACGCTTTTTTTTATTTTCTGATGATTCTGGCCAGGATTTTAGAAAATAAATATGAAATTATTGTATTGTCACGGGTCCTTTACACGTATACAAAGTTTCAAGTTTATCCAATGTTAGTAAGTGGGTGAAAATCGTGTTCAAAATTCCGTTACATAGATACAAAGACACTCTTTTTTGTGATGATTCTGGCCATTATTTTAGAAACAAAATATGAAATTATTGTATTGTCTCGGGTCTTTTACAAGTATACAACATTTCAAGTCGATCCAATGATTTTAAGTGGGTGAAAATCGTGTTGAAAGATTCCGTTACATAGATAGATAGATAGATAAATAGATATATAGATAGATAGATAGATAGATAGATAGATGGATAGATAGATAGATTGCTAGATTGATAGATAGACAGATAGATGGATAGATAGATAGATAGATAGACAGACAGATAGACATATAGACAGATAGATAGATAGACAGACAGACAGATAGATAGATAGATAGTGAGATAGATACAGGTCAAGCTAATATAAAGCGTGTAAAAGTAGGTACTTTTTAAGTGGCTGTATCTTCGCGAAAAAAGATCGAAAAAATAAATAAATGCTTCTTGAAGGTTGAAGACGCTAGTGTCAGAACTGGAAATGCAATTATTTTTTCGTCAACTTTGATATATTTTTTTCTCAGCATAAAGTGGAAAAAGCAGTGCGCTAAAAATCGTCGACAAGTTTGACATTTTACATAATTTCTTTATATGATACATCGCTTTCCAGTTAATATAATATAGTTAAATTATAATAAATAATAGTTTTAAAAAAACTAAAACGATAGGCTTTATTAGAAAACCGAACTAAAAAAATGAAAAATAATTTTAATTTCCATCACGCTTGGGATAAATAATTTTACCATCACAAGCGTGGGATGCTCATTATCAATTAATATATTTGATAATAAACAGATATTGGTAAAAGTAAAGTCTCTAAGAAGAAAATACAAAAATCATAAAAAGCACCCCACGTTTTTTATGGTAAAATTATTTATCCCAAGCGTGATGGAAATTAAAAATATTTTTAATTTTTTAGTTCGGTTTTCTAATAAAGCGTGTTGTTTTAGTTTTTTAAAACTATTATTTATTATTTTATTTTTTAGTTTTAATATTTTGCAGAATAATATGAAAATGTAAATATCTTTAAATTCGATACTGTTTCAGTATGAGCCAAAAGTAATACTTTTCTAAAAAGAACTCCCAGCCGGATTCAAACCAGCGACCTATAGATTACTGAAATTATATACCACTAGAGTTCACCGCTCTACCAAGAGAGCTCTTATAACGATTGACTAAAAGTCGACAAGTCCGCAACCTATTACACCAGTTCTCATTTCTTTGATTTTCTGATGATTCTGGCCAGGATTTTAGAAACAAAATATGAAAATATTGTATTGTCACGGGTTCTTTACAAGTATACAAAGTTTCAAGTCGATCCAATGATTTTGAGTGGGTGAAAATCGCGTTAAAAGAATCCGTTACAAAATAGATAGATGCAGGTCAAAGTAATATAAAGCGTGTAAAAAATATTGATTTGTTATATATTTCATCAAATTCTAATGGGATATGTCACATCCTATTCCTGCGTTCTTAGATGTTTAATGAGACAACTACAACAACCTTTCTAGAGATTAATAGATTTTACTGCACCATAGGAACGTATGAGATTATTGTGTTCTTACACGTTTTATATTAGCTTTACCTGTATCTATCTATTGTAACGGAATTTTTCAACGCGATTTTCACCCACTTAAAATCATTGGATCGACTTTAAACATTGTATACTTGTAAAGGACCCTTGACAATACACTAATTTAATTTTTTTCTAAAATCCTTGCTAGAATCATCAGAAAATAAAAAAGGTGTCTTTGTATCTACGTAACGGAATCTTTGAACACAATTTTCACCCACTTAGAAACATTGGATTGACTTGAAACTTTGTATACTTGTAAAGGACCCGTGACAATACTATAATTTCATTTTGTTTTCTAATATCTTTTTCACAATCATCAGAAAATCAAATAAATAATAGTTTTGAAAAACTAAAACAACACGCTTTATTAGAAAACCGAACTATATAAATAATAGTTTAAAAAAAAACAAAAAAACACGCTTTATTAGAAAACCGAACTAAAAAAATGAAAAATAATTTTAATTTCCAACACGCTTCGGATAAATAATTTTACCATCAAAAGCGTGGAGTGCTCTTTATCAATTAGTATATTTGATAATTAACAGATTCGTACAAGTAAAGTCTCTAAGAAGGAAATTTAAAAATCATAAAGCACCCCACGCTTTTGATGGTAAAATTATTTATCCCAAGCGTGTTGGAAATTAAAATTATTTTTAATTTTTTTAGTACGGTTTTCTAATAAAGCGTGTTGTTTTAGTTTTTTAAAACTATTATTTATTTTTTATTACTTAGTTTTAATATTTTACAGAATAAGATAAAAATGTAAATATCTTTAAATTCGGTACTATTGTAGTATGAGCTAAAAGTAATACACTTCTAAAAAATCCTCCTCAGCCGGATATGAATCAGAGATCTATGGATTACTGAAATTATATACCACTAGTTCACCGCTCTACCAACTGAGCTCTTACAACGATCGACTAAAAAGTCGACAAGTCCGCAACCAATTATACCAGTTTTATTTTTTTATTTTCTGATGATTGTGGTAAGGTTTTTAGAAACTAAATATGAAATTATTGTAGTGTCACGGGTTCTTTACAAGTATACAAAGTTTCAAGTCGATCCAATGTTTCTAAGTCGGTGAAAATCTTGTTCGAAGATTCCGTTACATAAGTATGAAGACACTTTTTTGATTTTCTGATGATTCTGGCCAGGATTTTAGAAAAAAAATATGAAATTATTGTATTGTCAGAGTTCCTTTACAGTTATACATTGTTTCAAGTCGTGTTCACAATTTCCGTTACATAGATACAAAGACACTTTTTTTTATTTTCTGATGATTCTGGGCATGATTTTAGGTACAAAGTATGAAATTAATGTATTGTCACGGGTCTTTTACAAGTATACAAATTTTCAAGTCGATCCAGTGATTTTAAGTGGGTGAAAATTGCGTTGAAAGATTCCGTTACATAGATAGATCGATAGATAGATATATAAAGATTTACTAAACACACTGTGTACATTATAATACAATTACTGGAAGTTATTGTCATCAGCACAGAATTTTAAAGGCTTACTTCTTGCTATGCAGTCAATAAGGTGGTATTGTTGACATTTTTGGTCGCATAGCTTGCAGAGACACTGGTTCGATGCGAAGTGGAACCCTTTTAAGTTACATACTCTGTAGTGGAATCCATGTGTGGCGTTCCTCGTGAACACGTGTAGGGAGAAGTTTGGTTCCTTCCATTCGTCGGTGTTCATCGCTGGGGTCAGGAAGAATCCGCGGTCTATATCCTCTGCTTTGTCTTATATCTCTCTTATGTGTGCTTCATAGGCCGGGGTGCATGGGAGGTTATATTGTAACGCTATTTCTCTGATGAAGAAGTCAGTTTTGGTTAGATGGTATATGAGTCGGGAGCTCGTTGACCTTGAAACCCTAAGTACTCTTCGGAGGTAGGCAATTTTGACCATTTCCAGTCGATAGATAGATAGACAGATAGATAGATACAGGTCAAGCTAATATAAAGCGTGTAAAAAAAATAATTTTAATTTCGAACACGCTTGGGATAAAATTAAAGTGGTCAACAACAAAAAATCATCTCCAATACATATAGAATATATCTAGAGTTATCAACAAAAAGATAATAATTTTACCATCAAAAGCGTGGGGTGCTTTATATCAAATAATATATTTGATAATAAACAGATATTGGTAAAAGTAAAGTCTCTAAGAAAAAAAATGTAAAAATCATAAAGAGCACCCCACGCTTTTGAGGGTAAAATTATTTTCTTTTTGTTGATAACTCTAGATTTATTCTATATGTATTGGAGAATATATTTTGTTGACCACTTAAATTTTATCCCAATCGTGTTGGAAATTAAAATTATTTTTCATTTTTGTTCGCTTTTCTAATAAAGCGTGTTGTTTTAGTGTTTTAAAACTATTATTTATTTTTTTATTTAGTATTTTACAGAATAAGATAAAAATGTAAATATCTCTAAATTCGATATTATTGTATTTTGATTTTCTGATGATTCTGACCAGGATTTTAGAAAATAATAATGAAACTATTGTATTGTCACGGGTCCTTTACAAGTATACAAAGTTTCAAGTAGATCCAATTATTTTAAGTGGGTAAAATTCGCGTTGAAGATTCCGTTACATAGATAGATAGATATATAGATAGATAGATATATAGATAGATAGATAGATATATTGGTAGATAGATAGATAGATGGATACAAAGATATAGGTCAAGCTAATATAAAGCGTGTAAAAAAGTGGCTTTGTATCTATGTAATGGAATATTGGAGCACGAATTCCACACACTTAGAAACATTGGAACGTCTTGAAACTTCGTATACTTGTAAAGGACCTGTGACAATACAATATTTACATATGTGTTTCTAAAATTCTGGCCAAAATTGTCAGAAAATAAAAAAAAGTGTCTTTGTATCTATGTAACGGAATATTTGAACACCGTTTTCACCCACTTAGAAACATTGGGTCATCTTAAAACTTTGTATACTTATAAAGGACCAGTGACAATACAATAATTGCATATTTTGCTCATAAAATCTTGGCCAGAATCATCATAAAATAAAAAATAAAAATGAAATCTGGTATAATTGGTTGCGGACTTGTCGACTTGTTAGTCAATCGTTGTAAGAGCTCAGCTGATAGAGAGGTGAGCTCTATATAATTTTAGCAGTCCATAGGTCGCTGGTTCAAATCTGGCTGGAATAATTTTTTTAGAAGAGTATTACTTCTAGCTCATACTACAATTGTATCGAATTTAAAGGTATTTACTTTTTGATCTTATTCTGTAAGATATTAAATCTAAAAAATAAAAAATAAATAATATGTTTAAAAAACTAAAACAACACGCTTTATTAGAAAACCGAACTAAACAATGAAAAATAAGTTTAATTTCCAACACGCTTGTTAAAAAATTAAAGTGGTCAACAAAAATATCATCTCCAACACATATAGAATAAAACTAGAGTTATCAACAAAAATAAAATAATTTTACCAACTAAAGGGTGGGGTGCTGTTTATGATTTTTACATTTTCTTATTGCAGACTTTACTTTTGCCAATATCTGTTTATTATCAAATATGTTAATTGATATAGAGCACCCCACGCTTTTGATGGTAAGATTATTTTCTTTTTTGTTGATAACTCTAGTTTTATTGTATATGTATTGGACATGATTTTTTTGTTGACCACTTTGATTTTATCCCAAGCGTGTTGGAAATTAAAATTATTTTTCATTTTTAGTTCGGTTTTCTAATAAAGCGTGTTGTTTTAGGTTTTTAAAACTATTATTTATTTAATATTATGTACGTTTTCCAGATTAAAGATAGGTGGTGGCATCGAATTGTGTTTGATATACAATAAATTTTCAGAAAGAAACGCAGATTATTAAAATAAAAATAAATATCTAAACTCTTTGCTTTGTATATAAGTGACAACCCCTCTTAATTGGTTTATACAAAGTAAAACTTTATTAATAGACAGTGGCGTAACGTTTCTCGGCCTGACCTTACACAAAAAAGTTTCTCGGACCCCAATTTATTGATATAAGAATGTTGTTGCTTTTAATAAAACATTACACTGAACTGTTTTATAGACGGATAACGTAAACTGTGTACCTAAGGAACCTCTAACTCATGATGTAAATGTATCCATGTTAAATACTATTTAGAGTTATTCTTATGATATTTTACAGGCACATCTCTGTGTAACTAAACATTTGGTTAAAACTTCTTTTTTCGTCTCATACATTTAAAATTACTTACACAGTACCAACTTAGGGTAGAGTAGGGTCTGAGGAGTTGTACGTTACGCAAATCTTAATATATGACTATATTCAATCATTATTTTTTTTGTAAATACCCCATTTTGTCTTTCGACATTCCTGATGTTCTCTCCTGGTATGGAGTACTTGTAATGCACTTCTGAGGTTGGGGCGCCTGGAAGGCGGGGTTATGTTGCCCCGATGATATGATGGGTGATGATGATAGTGGTGCGCCAAGTGAGTCCCTAATCCTAAGCTTAATCTAAGATGAATATGAATGATGAGGATTGCGATAGCCATATGATTTCGGGGACCGTTTGGGCCCTTAAAAGTTTTCCTGACATTCGTCTTACAGGTGAGGAAAAACCCCGATGAATACCTCACCCAGAAAATCTGTCCAGAGCGTGGATCGAACCCGGGCCCGCAGCGTGACGAGGCAGCACGCTACCTCGAGACCACAGCGGTGGACTCCATTATTAATATTCCGTTCATTATTTTGGGAATTTGGAAATGACCGGAAACGCTCGAACCCAAACCAAATAAATTCATACTTAAGAAAATGTACAGAAATGACATAACAGCAGTGAAACACGGGAAACACCTATACAAAGATATAATACACATTATTACGTTGATTGATTATATCATAATAGTACTACTTTTTTTCAAATTATTTCAATGTAGTTGGACTTAACGATAATCTGAATATGAACATTGGAGAGCCAACTAGCAATGAAAACCAAAATACATCTGTATTGGAATCGACTAGCAGTAACACTATTTTCGCCAACGATATAAGGATTCTTGTAAAAAAAAGACCAATGAATATACAAAGTGTCAATTATTGGAACGATCTTGGGAACCACCAAAGTCATATTCCCACATCCACTTTACCAAAAAAGATGGGAAAGAGTTGAAATGCTATTTGGGCCATCGGCACTTGGAACAAAGGAATTGGCTATCTCTTTCCCACACGAAACATTGGTTGTTTTGTAAGTTATGTACGCTGTTTGCTGAAGAAAAGTGTGGCCGTATAAAGGAATGAGAGCGCAAAACTTTGTCACCCTACCGTTGACATCATTCGCCATGCTTTTAGGGAAAAATGGACACTTACAGTCACATGAATACACTTCTTACCAAAATATATGTGTTGAAGCAAACTTCATGCAAAACTACCATAACCCACAAAAGGATGTTGAATGTCAGGTAAATACTCAACGACATCAACAAATAAATGAAAACAAAGAGAGACTTCTACCGAGATTATGTCCGTCTTGACGAAATGACTAGGCCCCGTAATGAGGGTAATTTTAGAGAATTGTTAGGATTTAGAGCGTCTGCAAGAGACGAAAATCTTAAGCGGCGACGCTTCAAGAACCGCATACAACATAAAACCAATTAATAACATGCTGTGATGAAGAAATAGCAGATACAATACTTAATTAAATAAGGAATGCTAAGTAATATTTTGTTACATTTGACGATACAACATATTTTCTAATACAAAACAGTTTTCTTTGAACATGAGATATTTTTTATAAAAATGGGATTCGTGAAGATTTCGTCAAATTTATTGACGCTTATGAGAGGATTACAAATGTCAATGCAGATCAAGACCCAAATAGTGAACGAAGCCTAATTGGGGAGGCTTAGGGAGAGATTGTTGTAAACATACTGCAATAACTGTCCCTAGACTTAAACAACTGTGTAGGAATTGGTAACGACAGATGTACTGTAATGACTTCTGAAGCTGTCGGTGCAGTCACTGAAATACAGAAAGGTGCGAAGGAAGCATACGCTTAGTTTATTGTTTGATCTTAAGACTTACAATATAAGAGTTGTGATATTAGGTTTAATAACTAAATACTGTTTAGAAACTGCTCAAAATAGTTTTAAAACATGTTATTAGCACTCTAAAATTTACAAATCCATTTATTTGTTAATTTACGCAGACCCATGCACCCCCGAAAATTTACACGAACACATGGCCCCTCTCCAAAAATATGTTCTGGAATCATCCTTGGGAAGGGGTCGCGAATCGAAAAAGTTTGGGAACTGCTGAGATTGAACACTGATCAGTATATAAAATATGGCACAATTTCATCGTCAACGTTAGATAAGTTATAGGGACAGACTGAAACTCGGATCATCATCTGAATTGGATGATACCACAAGTCTGCATTTTAGAACTTTTTCTCAGATGATTTACTTAAAATAGGTGATTCTAGAAATGATTTCCATTTTTGTCTATCACGTCAGGTTTTTGCACAAAATAAGAATTTATATTTTCACATCTTAGCTAATACAAGCACAAATATATTCAAACTTCATTTCACACAAGATAAATATTTGATAAAAATACATGTTAAAAATACTGTACAGAACTGTCCTAATACTTTTGTGGCTATATTGTAATAAAACACAAAGTAAATAGTGTTCCATTAATTTTGAAACCTCTTGTTTGAAGTTCCTCCATTTTTAGTCTCCCTCATCAACATCGAAATGTAGTTTCATTCCATGTTCCCTGGTACCTCCTCTCCATCTCTTACTTTCCACAATTGCCTTGTAATTAGGGTCTAGCTCTTTTTCTGTGTGTCTATACCATGAGTAATGTGTTCCTGGTTCCAGAAGATTCTTACTTTTTAGCCGTGAGATAAGTTCTGCAGATTCCTTTGTCAAATTCAGATCACGAACCAGATCATTAAGGCCACTTTGAGAGAACCGTTGTGGAGTAAAGGCATCTTCAGGCTGATATATATCATTAATATTGTCAGTGATTGCATCATGTTCACTTTCAACATTATATTCTGTCAGGACCTCTAAAACAGCTGGAAGGACAGGCAGCTCTTTCCCATATGGAACTGGCTTAATGGCTGATAGGATGTTTGGATATACAATTTGGTTCTTAATTTTTAAATTCTTAATTTTAATTACACCCCTAACATTAAGCAAACAGATTAACAGTCATGAAGGTGGCCTTTAGGCTCCCTCCACTCCATAGGTATCGCAAACGGGATGCACGATTTCTTCCCTTTTGTCCACAATCTTAACCTCTCAACGCAATAGCGGCAAACTTTGTTCGGTGCCACACCTTATCCTGGTCATCAAGTTTCACGTTAAAATAAGAATAGTAAGCTTTTTTCTCAGAAAGTCTGTAATATCCTTTCTTTGCTTAAGCATTATATAATTTCCACAAATATAGAAGAAAACTTTAGGATTGTTCACACACTTGCGTGTAGGGTGTAGACATTGCCATACTTACAGTCACACTAGAGAGAGAAAATGAGAACAGCATTGATAATGCAAGTGACTTCCAAAGTCACCCAATAACAACCTTAGCAGCAGTTGTGCCAAACTGAAGTCTTACAGGCTTCAATTGACTAATTTCCCTCCAACAATACTCATTATTGTCTGGCACATATGCTTTCACCAATAAATATATGAAAACAGATTAGGCCCATTGTGAAAAATATGTACGTGTTAGAAGAACACTAAGAACAGTTCTGGAATCAGTATAAAAAGTGAACTAATACAACATATTGGTTTTCAGTAATCTCATATCATGCAGACTAGTGTAATCGAAGAATTATTAACGCTTTATTTTGAGAGAAACCACTAAAGAATACTCTGGAAAATACGAATTAAAAAATGTATCTATCTATAATGGCGTAGCCCAAATAGCGGACTTTTTCCAAATACTTAAGAATCGTACGGAATGTTTAAAATATACAAAACGTTACCTGACATTAATACAAATGTTATAAGTGTGCAGTGCAACAGTGACATAAGAATGTATGAAAAATTGTAATCGGCAAATTGTAGACCTCAGCCTCAAATGGTAACTGTATTAACGTATTGTGCAAATACATATAAAACCAACCAATATTCGCGTAATTTATGGAAAAAGTCGGTTATATGTCTCAGACGAATTCTTCTAAGTTCCCAGAATCGCAGTGCGCATGCGCGAGTTGCTGTAATGGGTAATATAGCCTCCGGTAGATGGCTCTGCAGTCGGCGTTACGAACTTTGGGAATACATTTCCGAATGCATAAAAAATGGACGTTAAACTAACTTGCCATTTGCTAACTAAAGATTACAATTTACATGCATATTATTTATTCCCAAATGCTTAAAAAAATGGACGTAAACCAACTTCCCATATCCTAACGTAACAAAACAATTTACATGCGTACTATTTAATGAACTATAAACTAATTTTACGTACACTAACACTAAATATGGTTTCCAATTATTTTCGAATGGTGGCAACGTTGGGTCAACATGGAAATTTGAAAGTAAGTAATGTATCCGCGATCATGTTTTACGTAAATATATAAATATAAAATATTGTAAAGATAGCTTGAAGATCGTTGCAAAATGTTTAAAACAGTACAAAACGTGTTTACAAGTGTTTAGTGCATCAGTGGCATAAGAATGCAAGTGTAGAATTGTGAGAGGCATAAAACCTACCACATCCTAATTTATAAATATTTAAAATCGTAAGAAATATTTGCATGCTAGATATGTAAAATTATTCACTTGCTCCAAAATTTTATTGTCCAGTACAATTTTACTTCTGACAAGATCTACTATTACGACCTTTATAGGATCAGTAATACGGTAGCGAGAAGAGCTTAAAAAGGGCATTGATTTTTAAATGTAATAGTTATCTGGGCCGGTAGCGTCAGAAGCAATGCTTTGATGTAATGTTTACTGCTATCAAGGTTAGGAGATCTTTCAAGGTCTACTTCTATTTATGGAAGGAAAGTTTGTTCCGTTATAAACTCCACACATAGCCCAACGTTAACACTTTATTATAACATATATATATATATTAGAACATTTGCTGAAATAATTTATACATAAAAATACACGTAATTATAACTTTTTATACAAGTAATAGTATTTACTTTATGACGCTAGATACTTTAAATAATGATGAGAGAATTCCGAATCACGACGTATGTCGTCGTAAAGGTTGGAGTCCTTCCTTCGACTCCAGATAAAACCCTAGATTCAACTCAAAGCTTTCCAACTACAACCTCAATAAAATCTTAATTTATTCTAGTTATATATGGTTCCATGTATTAATATATTCAAGTTAACTCAAAGTGAGTTTAAATTATATTTTGCTAAATCTTAATTTATTCAAGTAATTATAAAGTTAATAATGTAATTTTCCAATATTTTGAAGTTAAATTTGTCCAACCTGGAACTTAATAATTATAACTCGCAAATATACTTACGCAACCCGAGGTTCGAAATCATGTCCGTCCAAGATCGTTCCAAAAGCTGCCCTCAATCTCATCTTTGGACTCAAAATCGAGGTTATTTATTCCGATATTTTTCCCCTTCCAGCGCGAGCCCGTGGCGGTCATAGCCATTATTTCTTAATATGGGGTAATAATTTGGTTTTGTCAGGCGTAGATTATATAAGTTGTTTGTCTCCTTATATAATGTGTTATTCAAAAGGTGCTATATTTCTGGTATTTTCGTAATTCTGTCCTAATAGCTTGAAAAATATGTTTTTCCCAAGACCTGAGCTGTGGGTTGTGACATTGCACCTTCCAGATCTTTTAATATTTCATTAATTTTTTCCCATCTTTTTATCTCTTAAAGCCCTTTTCCTAACTCTGATTATGGTTTTTATTAGAGTTTCCAACGTTGATTATTTTTCCTCTACCGTCCGGTATAAAACATCAGTATATATCGCCTCTGCTTCCATCTGTTTTGCCATTTTTTTATGATATCTGCACTTAGGCCCTGATGATATCTGCACTTAGGCCCTGTTGGATTTACAATATCCTCCCCCCCGAGACATAACCATAGGTTTGCAAAACCGTCGGTTATTCTCTATCATATAATATCTCAAGGACGAATTTCCAAAATTTTGGAATTCGAATGGCCGTAAGTATGTCTTACCCATAAAATTGTCATCTGTGTTTAACGGGAATTCCTGATGGCGGGGCATCACAATTACTAGAGAAGGGCTCGTCACCTTCCGAAATTAATTATTACGCTTGCCTATGTCCCGTGATTCCTTCTCTGTATCGCCTTACGTTACTATCATTCTAGTAAAAAAAAAAAAAATAAATTCCTTAATTTCGATGCTTACGTCGATTGCCGCGTGATGGTTTTATACGAGATAGCTCCTGGTAATTTTAATGCCCTGTCTGGGATTTTTTTTTTGTTATGTTGCCTATCCCCATCCCTAGCGTCTCTTCCTGTTAATACGTATACTGTTAGTTTCCGATGATGCGCCAAGCCGTGTGGGACCACGTGTCCTTCTTACATAAGTTCCAGGTGGGTTACATTTATTTTATCTTAAACTTTAATAACTTAGAGGAAACTTATTCGATGTTAAATATGCCGATTATGTTTTTGAATTTTTTATGCAATCGAAATGCCTTGCCTCATCGCGATTAAACATCACCTTAATGGGTGGAAAAATTTGCGAAATCTATCGAGAATAAATTTCCTCTCAGTTCTTACACATCTATTCCTAATATGGTTATACAATAAGCTGTCCTAATCCTTGGTGTTAACAGTCTTTTATCTTCGTTCTTCCCTTGACATCTGAACCTAATATAATTATAATATTAATTATCCTAATTCTAAATTACTATGTATTTTCCTCTTCAGGCTTCGTTTGCTTACACAGTTCGTATACTTTCCCAGTCTTCCTTTGCTTACATTACCACTATGGTTTTTTACGGTCGTTCACACGTGATACACAAAAATTTATTTACTTCATATTCCGCTGTCCACTGGTAGGCCTGTAATATTTGACCTTTATGTTCCAAGCAGTTGAGTCGGTCTTTGCTGGGGTTAGTGTTGTTCCCGAAGGCCCGGGTTCGAGTCCACCATTTCCATGTGCTGGTAAGGACCGGGGCCGTGCAACAGGTGCCGCCTCGTAATTCAAGGTAGGCCTTACCATGTTATTTGCTTATGAGGGTCCGCGTTCCATACCCAGATAGGTCCATAGGACAATTTCAGGATGGGTTGGATGGAATTTCTTCATAAAGCGTTGTGTTGCTAGGATGCTCAGCAGTTAGGTGAATCATTGGGTAGTTTGGATTAGAGGTTAGGGTTGACTGGGGAGATAGTGAGTTTTTGTTGCTGGGTTGTTTATGTTGTTGATCAGCTGAACCCTTATCCTGGTAATGGCCTTTGTCTGGAGTTGTGTGTAGTGGGACAGGTGGTCCTGGTAATCCTTTTGTTGGTAGTTAGACCTGTGTAGTCTCCAGGATGCCCACTCTTGATTCCACTCTGGTCCAGGCCAGGTTGAGCTGTAGGTCCAGGAGTGATGCTGGTTGTGGCAGCTGAAACTCTCATATAGGTTTTTAGAGATTGGGTGGTCAGTTAAAGCTTATGGGTAATATTGAAACCCATTTAATTCCCTTAGTATATTTGCGATTTAGTTCCAGGTGGATTATAGCAAGTATTAATTGGACATGATTTTCTACTCGGGTGTGATTTTCTTTGGGAATTATTTTACTGGAAGTTGTTGTTACCAGTTTACAAATAAGTCGCTTACGTTGTAGATGAGCATCCCTAGATTTATTTACTTTTTTCATCCTAACCCTAGATGAGCTTGGAGCATAATTTGTCTTATTTCCTAGTGTTCAAAGGTGATCGTCCGTCAGGTTGTTTACTTCTGGGATTTTACCATTTCTAATCCCTGATTAGCTTATGACTTAACAAAAAATTTATTAACATTAGAAAAAGGGGACACGTCTCATATTATAACAGAGTCATACCAAAATATGCTCGTCAGTATTAAACAGCAAACTCCATATCATATGGGGTGTTAACTAAATTATGTGAATCAAAGAAAAATTCTATCTAAGTTATTCTCAACCTGACGTTCGGTCGCCTTCCTTCCAGGGCACCTGAGATTAACACTCTTTTCTCAAGTCCCTTTTATTTTGACATGTGTGTGGTCTATGCTTTTAATTTCCTTTTGTTTCCCCTTATGTTGTGTTCACCCTGTTTCTCCCTGTTTAAATCTATACCTGCCATAGCATTGGGTTCACCTCTAATCCCTTAACCATATTTTCATAAAATTTATCTCCCTTCATATAATTGTCCCTCTGTTTACCTAACCATATTATCTTAAAATTCATCCCTATTCATATAATGTTTCCTCTGTTTACCTGACCATATTATTCTTAAAATTCATCTCTATTCATATTATGTTTCCTCTGTTTATTTTAAGCTAATTTATTGGGGCCAGAAATTCCATGAGCATGATAGTTCTTATTAAAAATTTGTAAATTTTATTCGTCTGTTCATGTCGATAGGTTCCATTATTTTTAAGACACCACAGGTTTGTTCTAACATTATTTCCTATGTTCCTTACTTAATTTATTTACTTATTCATGGTTTTATTTAATTATGTATTTTAGGTACTTATTTATTTAACTTTAGGTTGTTTATTGTTGCTTCACTTACCCACACTACCTTATTGGTTTAACCTCTATTTCGTGTACTATCCTTATGTGTTTAACCTCTAATTTTCTGTAGTACCTTATGTGTTTCATCTCTAATTTCCTGTAGTACCTTATGTGTTTAACCTCTAATTTCTGTGATCTCCCTTTATGTACTACCTTAGGTGTTTAACCTCTCATTTCATGCACTTCCCTAAGTGTTTAACTTTTACTTTCTTGTATTATCCTATGTGTTTAACTTCTAATTTCCTGTAGTACCTTATGTGTTTAACCTCTAATTTCTGTGATCTCCCTTTATGTACTACCTTAGGTGTTTAACCTCTCATTTCATGCACTTCCCTAAGTGTTTAACTTTTACTTTCTTGTATTATCCTATGTGTTTAACTTCTAATTTCCCGAGATCTCCCTACTTAATGTGTTTAACCTTTAATTTTTTTTGTACTATCCTTAAGTGTTTAACCTCTACTTTCCTGTAGTACCTTATGTGTTTAACCTCTTTTGTATGTAATATTCCTACTTAGGTCAATCTGTCTCTCGTGGCTCTACTCGTCGGTCGCACAATCGTAATATCTGTGTTTCCTTTAGTATTCTTCTTCTTTAGTGTCCCAACGTATCTGACGTCCCTGTCTATTATTCATTGTTCCCTCGTTATGACCATATCCATGTGTGCGTACGACTTTTCTTCGCGGTTTTCCTAGAATCCTGGCATCCATTCTTTTGTATTTTCTTAGAAAGCCTGTTGGTGCCTCAACGTCCGCTACTGCGTCCAGAAGGGAATTAAATCCTATCATCCCAGACGGGGTCCGTCTCTTGCTCACCTCACTTCCTAACTTCGGGTTTATTAGAAACTCTGTTGGTTCCTCAACGTCCGCTACTGCGTCCAGAAGGGAATTAAATCCTATCCTCCCAGACGGGGTCCGTCTCTTGCTAACCTCAGTCCCTAATCCCGGCTATGTATCCTTGGGGTGGTCTAACCAATTCATCGGGCGCGACCTTGAGGACCAGGAATGGGCTGCCTCCCAACTTGGTGACTCGACTTTTTATTCGGGCTCGACCTCAAGGGAGAGGACAGCTAGTTCCACCCATGGTCGACAGTGACTCGAGTCATTCCTAACCCCACCCCTCTCATCCTGCTGCCTCAGGATCTTTATTTCGACATTAACCTTAGGGAGAGCCTTCTTGGGCTCATCGGACGACGGCCTCATCGTCGGAGTGGATTTGATCCGATTCTCTTCTGATGGTGATCCTACTATTGCCCTCATCACTCCCTAAACCCGGGTATCATGACAGTTTTCCGTGGGTCCCCTTGCCCGTAATTGTATTGTGCTTTCATTTGTTTCTATGTTTCCTTGTTTCCTCTTATTGTTAATTCCCCGATGCCTATCATTCCCTAAACAACGATGTTCCATATGGTCCCTAACGTCAGTGCCAAGCCGGCAAGGTTTTATGGCCAGTGCCCCAAGATCATTTTGGAGTTCTCAGTCTCTAGATCATGTCATAACGGGGGTGCCCCACCTTCCGACTTGCACCTGCCTAGCTTGTTGGCGAAGTGTTCAGGCAACTCGCCAAATTTTCGAGGCCAAAATCTCTCTAAAAGGGTCCTTAGTCCTTCCCAACTTGTATCCCTGCGTGCGACTATGTAAAAGTTTCATCTCTGTTTGTGTATTTCTAACGTTACCTAGCCTAGATTGACCTAAGTTGTAGCCTATCCTTGTGTTATCCCTCGTAGGCCTAAATATGAAGTCTTAAGCGATCTAGTTTTTATCTATTATCGAAATGTGATGTGTGTGTGTCTACTACTCGACTGGTCACTAGTCCTAACTGACGTGGAACAAGGCTCGCAGTACAAGAGAGTCTAGGCGCCCTTAGGCCCTCCAAACTTTACGAAGCCAGTCCATTTCAGCAGGATCCATTGCCTGCAGAGTGTATTATTTGTTGTGTCATACTCAATAATAGTATTTTGTGTAACCCTTGAAATTCCAAATTTATATGATTATTCTTCCCACTAGGTCGATTAAGACACCCACTATCGGTGAAGTATCCTAACCTCCATCTTCTAAATTGCTATGGAGATAATTTAATTTGATTTCGATCATTTCGGTATTTCAAAAAGTTTATAAATTTTCCTAAGTTCCCAAGTCCCTCTTCCATTCTCTTTCGTAATACGTATATTTTTCTCCTCAAACCAAGTTGGATAATGCACATCCTCCCTTCTTAATCTGAACTATTGTTACTACTGATTTCTTGCAGTGTTAAAATCGTTTCCACCCTCCGTGTTGGCATAACTCCTGGGCAATTGAGCCTATCATTCGTCGTCCGTTATAGGCTTGACATACTACGTGCCTTTATCTGGACTGCTTCCACGTTATCTTCTCGCGAACTAGCCTACTACTTATCCCGGAACCCATTCATTCTTAAATGAGTCCTAATTGCTGAAAATGAGATTATGGTCTTCCGTTATCTTTCCTTTTACTCATAAACATAAGTCCTGTTTCTGGTAGTTCGCTCTTATTTCGTTTTTATTATTATTATTATTATGGTTAATTAATTTACCGTGAATTATTATTATTATTATTCTTATTATTATTGTTCTTATTATTATTATTAATTCTCTGTGAATTATTATTAGTATTATTAGTATTACTATTATTATTATTCTCATTATTATTATTATTATTATTATTATTATTATTATTATTATTATTATTATTATTATTATTATTATTGTGGTTTAGTAATTTACCGTGAATTATTATTATTATCGTCATTATTATTATTATGATTATTATTATCAGTGTTAGTTATAAATTTACTGAGTTTTATTATTATCATTATCTTTAGTATTAATATTATCATTATTTACGTTTCTTCATTAATATTAATAGTTTTATTTCTCACGTGAATCTCATAACTAATCTCTAGCGTCCTACCCATACTCGGCTTGAGGGTTATTCGTCGATGTTTGTTTGTCAAGTACCCTAATTTTCACCCAAAAAACCATGATACAGCCGAAAAAAAATATTTCTGGGAATAAGTCTATCCTCCCTTTATCACTTCTGTAAGCCTCAGTCTATCCTTCTGTTTTCAGTTCTGTAAGCATCTTGGTTTCCCCTCCTTAAACTTCACTAGCGGAGCTCTATGATTATGCCAAATCTCCATTCCCTTCTTCCATTCGAGCTCTCTTATTTATACAGAATTTCCATTCTTTTGTTCCCGAAACCTAAATCTTAATTACGGATCAAGCGAGTCCTCCCTTTATTGCACTAGCTTCCTGGACGTTACTTTTGATTTATTTGACTCATTATTTAGAAACGTCTCACATTGTAGTCGAAATCTTCACAGAATGCGCCCGTCAGCATTGTTGTAAATCTCTCAACACCGCATGAGAGGTTAATAAAAAAAATTATTTTAAGTTATTATTTAACCTGTAGTTCGGTCGTCTTCCTTTCTATGAGTCTCGAATTGGAAATCCCTCAGTAATGTTATTTCCCTTAGGGAGGTGGGTGGTGTCTGCTTTGTTTGTATTAATCTCAATTCCCGCTTTTGATCGAGTTCTCTCTAATTTATCCGAAGTTTCCATGCCCCTTTTCCATACTCTCTGTTTTCGAAACTAGAATCTACCTTCCTCATTAGTTGAGTTCGTCTTTTGATTGCGCTAATTCCCTATTCCCCTCTGTTCGATGTCTCTCTAAGTTTTAAGTTTCCAGGCCCCTCTTCCATTCTGTATTTTACTAAAATGCCACTTTTCCTTAACTGCTAATCCCTTAAGTTGTTACTAATCTCTATCCTTTATTTATTTTCCATTACGTTTCCTTACGACCGAAAAATAATAGTATTTATTGCATGTATGTGAATGGTGTCCCTCTGAATTGTCTGCTAACTAGATGCTTGTACAATCGAATATTACCCTGAAGGAAGTCAAAACTTTCACTTCCAAAAATAAACACATTCCAGAATCAGCTGAAAGTTTCCAACTATTTGACCTCCTAAATGACATCAGTCTTCCGCATGTAAATGAAGGTCGTGTTTCGATTTAATATAGTTCTCAAGATGGCGTTTATTTATTTTCCACGCTGGGGAGTTGATTTTTATTATTCAGAAACTTCTATATTCTTGAACTTCCCTAATATTCTTATTATTATGTGTCATCCTTTTTCTTCCATTACCTCGCACCATGAATGTATGATTTGTACCCGAACTTCGTTTGATGATTATTATTTTATTGGGTGTTTTATTATTATTAACTTTGAATCGCGCAGCCAGTAGTTCCTTCTGTTTTATGTAGGTTTTAAAATTTCTTTGATATCGTTAGTACGCATACCCATTTCTACCATCATAGTGGTTAAAGTACTACGCTACAAGCCGAAAAGTCGGGGGTTCAAGTCCCGGTGTGTTTTTAGGATTCTTTTCCTGACCGAAACCTTCTGGCGGCATTATGGCCCTGGGGTCGATTCAGCCTCTAACTGAAATGAGTACCAGACTCTTGTTCTGGGGGGAGGGCGTCCGTCACGCAGGGCTGATAACCCGGCTGACATTAAGTGCCGATTGTCTGGAAATATTGGGAGCCCTAACATTTTCGTTACCTCTATCCGTTTCCCAGACATATCATAAACGTTTTCTAATGCTGTTGAAATTTCCGAGTTACTAATCCCTGGTTTGATTATTGAGGCACTTGCTCCAGAATCTATGAGAAAGGTTCTATCCTTCCCTTCGATTCTGACGGTGACTAGTAACTCCCTAGTGGCAGTGCAGGCCCCGAATATCCCTAGTTTCTCTGGGGTGCCGGGTTCGATGATTGGGTCTGTGTCACCGAACGATTCGCATTTGGGGTCTCCCTCTTACGTGGGCATTCCCGGGAAAAGTGTCCGGTCTGGTTGCAGGAATAACACTCCCTACTATTCTGACGGGGAGGAGGGTCTCTATTCCTAGAATTCCCTCCCGGGTTGGGCCCTGAATTTCTTGGGGGAACATGATTTCGAAATGGCGCCCTTTCATATCTAAGGGAACCAGTTCGCTTAAATCTATTTATTGGCCTATCCTGTTGTGCGGCATAGTTTCGACAATCGAATACCGTATGTCCGGGCTTAGCACAATAGTTGCATATTACTGCCTCTCTGTACGGGATAGCTGACCTGTTCCCTGAGGAGCCTTGGGATGGACTATCCCGCGGGGGAGGGTAGTTCCTATTTCCCTCGGGTTTTGATCCTAAATCGACATCATGTTGGAATTTATGCGCCTCGGCGTCTTGGGCGCCCGTTTCCTCTAGGTCCACGTCTTCCCATTTTAGGGCTATTTGTACCGCTTCCTCTAGGGTGGCCGGGGAAGATAATTTGAGATATCTTCGCATTCGCCCATTTATTCCTCTCAGGAAAGCTAGTAATGTCCTACTTTCAGCCTCCTCTATCACGGTTGCCTGGGCCACTGGATCGGACTTATGGGGTGTCGATAATTGTCCTAAACGCATGCATCTATCGGCAAACCGCCGAACCGGTTCTTCCTCTCCTTGTTTTACTTCGGCTAACTTTCTGGCGTATCTCTCGGGGTCGCTGGTGGAGAACCGTTCTTTGAGCTGTTTAGCCAAGGTATCGTAATCCGCGCGTATTAATCTTGCATCGGCTTCTAAAAAGGCCCTAGCATCCCCTGTTAATTTTGTTTTCAATATCATAACTTTAATTTCATTGGTCCATCGGTTTATCGTGCCCAAAGTATGTACCATATCTAAGAAAGCTTCTATCGACATGCCCGGGGAAATTCCGTCCCATGGGGGAATCTGGTCTATTAGTGCTGCTCCACTAGCTGAGTCTATATTCGGAGGTGGGGGCGTCGCCACGGAGGGTGTCGCGGAACTGGCTGCGACTGATACAATCTGTCTCTAAATTGGGCCAAGATGGCCTCTTGTGCTACCATCCTAGATGATAATTCTCCTATTGCCTGGGACACCTCTTCGGGAATTTGCGGATTCATCTTGGGAGGCATTATCTTCTCTATTATTTACAACAATTAAAACTTAACGTAACGATCCTCACTGCAAAGTGTCAAGATTCGTTCTACCTATTAGTACAACATCTAAGTTTCTGATTCCCACAATGTAATAGTACCTAAATATCTTAATACCACACACAATATCTCTAAACACAATTAATCACTTATTCAAAAAAAATAAAACACTTCCTGTAAAAAAAAATCACAACTTAAATTCCACAACCCTTCATATAAACACTAATTGGAACCTATTGGACATGTCAACATAAATTAACTTTACCACTATTAAAGAAATTAATTCAAACAATACAAAAGAAAATGTTCCAAAATCTGTGCTGTAAATAAAACACAAATTACAAAGTTAATTTATGCTGAAATTGAACATACTTAAATTATTATGTTACCTTTCCCTAATTATTTATAATGATTGCTCATCTATTTAATTTAAATTTCTGACTTCTCTCATGTGATAAAAACAATCTCCTGTAAATAATATATAGATGAAAAGTTGCGATCGTTGTCTTGTGTGGATTAAAATTTTAGGGTTCGTTTCCTTTATTCGCGATTATAATATAGGATTATGCTCACGAATATCACACCGCCAGGCACCAAATTTATTACGACCTTTATAGGATCAGTAATACGGTAGCGAGAAGAGCTTAAAAGGGCATTGATTTTTTTAATGTAATAGTTATCTGGCCGGTAGCGTCAGAAGCAATGCTTTGATGTAATGTTTATATGCTATCAAGGTTAGGAGATCTTTCAAGGTCTACTTCTATTTATGGAAGGAAAGTTTGTTCCGTTATAAACTCCACACATAGCCCAACGTTAACATCTTTATTATAACATATATATATATATTAGAACATTTGCTGAAATAATTTATACATAAAAAATACACGTAATTATAACTTTTTATACAAGTAATAGTATTTACTTTATGACGCTAGATACTTTAAATAATGATGAGAGAATTCCGAATCACGACGTATGTCGTCGTAAAGGTTGGAGTCCTTCCTTCGACTCCAGATAAAACCCTAGATTCAACTCAAAGCTTTCCAACTACAACCTCAATAAAATCTTAATTTATTTATAGTTATATATGCGTCACTGTATTAATATATTAAAGTGAAATCAAAGTGAGTTTAAATTATATATTGCTAAATCTTAATTTATTCAAATAATTTTAAAGTTAATAATTTAATTTTCCAATATTTTAAAGTTAAATTTGTCCAACCTGGAACTTAATAATTATAACTCGCAAATATACTTACACAACCCGAGGTTCGAATCATGTCCGTCCAAGATCGTTCCAAAAGCTGCCCTCAATCTAATCTTTGGACTCAAAATCGCGGTTATTTATTCCGATTTTTTTCCCCTTCCAGCGCGAGCCCGTGGCGGTCATAGCCATTATTTCTTAATATGGGTAATAATTTGGTTTTGTCAGGCGTAGATTATATAAGTTGTTTGTCTCCTTATATAATGTGTTATCAAAAGGTGCTATATTTCTGGTATTTTCGTAATTCTGTCCTAATAGCTTGAAAAATATGTTTTTCCCAAGACCTGAGCTGTTTCTGCAACTTCCAGATCTTTTCATATTTCATTAATTTTTTCCCTGTTTTTTATCTCTTAAAACTTTTCCCTAAATTCGGTTATGGCTTTTATTAGAGTTTCCAACGTTGATTATTTTTCCTCTACCGTCCGGTATAAAACATAAGTATATATCACCTCTGCTTCCATCTGTTTTGCCATTTTTTATGATATCTGTACTTAAGCCCTGTTGCATTTACAATAGTGGTTTAGTGCACTGGTAAGTAAAACCAGAGATCTTGGGTTCAAATCCCAGTTTGTTGGCAAAATTTGGATCTGTTTTTGTGAATATTGTAGTACATGGTAGTGTAATGTTTAATTTTCTGGGTTTTTTGTAAAATGGTAAAGTACTAAATTATATATAGTTTCAAGTAAATAATCTTGAAGTGAATTTTATGCCAAAAATATTGTTGTAATAAACCAAATATGTGTGATTTTATTTAATTAAATCTCATACTATTGTTTACATTGTTCTTGACAACAGGGAGATCTGGGTGCCATAGACAAAAAATATGACATTGCAATTTCTACAGCATGTGGACCTTTGGATAACATTGTTGTGGACACAGTTAAGACTGGACAGCAGTGCATAGAGTTTCTCAAAAGAAATGAACATGGTCGAGCCACCTTCATTCCTCTGGAAAAGCAAGAGCATCTTCGCACGAAGTACAGCAATAAAATTAATCCGTGAGTCACAGACATTTACATATAATCATAATAATAATAATGATAATGATTTATTTTACCTGATGGAGTTATGACTTAAGGTTGTCTCTTCCACTTCTCCAGGGTTAAATTATACAGATATTAACAATTGTGAATTATCTACAACTTGATTAATAATACTATATTGTATGTATGTCCCACGCTAAGCCCAGTGGTTGGCGCAGAGCTAAAGGACCTGCACTGGTTCAGGTCCTCTTAGGGGAAGAAATTTTATCAAGGAATTTCAACCAGTATGGGACCAGTGCCCACCCAGCATCATGAGGAAGTTGGGTAGGTATAATAGATAGTGGCTCCATGTTGAGAAAACCAGCTATACATGTTGACCACATGTCACTCCTTCACTGGCTGGATGATCAATCAGACACCTCTTGATTAACACATGTGGATGTGAGGGCAGCAGCTAGCTGGTAGGCCAAGGGTCTTCTAGACCTGTAGCGCCTTGGAGTTTTATTACATTGCAAGTTAGTTGTATTCTATATATACATTATTCTGATGCAGTAATTTCGGACACATCAGTAAATAGATATCTTCCAATCACCATTATTGTTATCATGCGAAAAAAATTGTTGCGAGACATCAAATCCTAATTCAGGCATATATTTTTCTCTTCAAATAAAATCTATTACAAGTTTAACCTTTTTTTATATAGGAATTATCACTGTGAGGTTCAATTCAATATTAAATCAAAAGATTCTTACCTCTCCTCACATTATTCTGTTAAAATTAACAGAATAATGTGAGGAGAGGTAAGAATCTTTTGATTTAATACTATTACAAGTTATTGAATTTTGAAATTCCTGGGGAGAAGGATTAGATCGTGAGGTTCATTTAAGAGACAAGGCTTCTGGTGATATCTCTCTGTCAGTTTTTAGCTGAGAATGGAGGTAATGACATTCAAAGCATATCCCAGACAGAGACAAATATATTAGGTGAGATGTAAATAAAAAATAACCAATTCAATTTCTTACTATTTCACTTTTACTATGTCATACTACATCATACCCACCAAGAGTAAAATGACAATGTATAAAACTTGTAAAATAATATATGTGGTTTAGGTAAAATTGTATCACTCACCTCACATTATTCTTCTTATTTCAATATAAACTAGTTTTGGAACTTTGTTTCCGTTCCATCTTCAGTATCTTCACGACCGTTGTTCTGTCGTCCTGAAGAGCCATCTTTCGCTCCTTCCATTGTCATGAAGATACTGAAGATGGAACGGAAACAAAGTTCCAAAACTAGTTTACATTAAAAAAGAAGAAGAATATGAGGTGAGTGATACAATTTTACCTAAATAAATATACTTCATAGTGTGAATTCCTAAAATAAATAAATATATGGTGAGAGGGAATTACAACGTATATAAGAGAAAAATTTGCTTCTAGTTCGCAACTCACCTCGATAGCTCAGATCGTAGAGCATTTGGCCCGGCAAGCCAAAGGTCCCGGGTTCGAGTCTCGGTCTAGGCGAAAGTTTTTCTCTTCAAATATAAATATATGTAGGTTTATTGTTTAGTTGTTACTTCACTCACCTCATACTTCTTAACTCCCAAGCAGACTCGAGTTTCTTCACTTCATTTGTGACATTCTCAATGCTGTATTACGTTCACAACTGATGTCCAACGGCCTCCTATCCTGCATACTGACCTCCGCACCATCTGATGGCTGACCGACAAACTTCCAATCAATCCCCTCTCCTTATCACCGGGTATTTCAAAATTCATAGTTGTGTTTTTATTCTTGCACATGTAAATTTTTTCCCAAATTGTGAGTTCCTTCGGTTTTTCCAATTGTTTAAGTAATTTTGTTTTGGTTTCTATTCTATGTTTTTCTGACGAGACATGTGCAGCTATTGCAGATTTTTCTGTTTCTCCATTTTTAACATTTCTGAGGTGTTCCTTTAATCTTGTATTTAGATTCCTTTTTGTTTTTCCTATGTATATCTTTTCACAATCTTTACAATTAATTTGATAAATTCCCGATTTTTTGCAGTCTTCAATCTTTTTATTTTTGTTGTTTTTTATTAAATTACCTAAACAATTGGAAAAACCGAAGGAACTCACAATTTGGGAAAACATTTACATATGCAAGAATAAAAGCACAACTATGAATTTTGAAATACCCGGTGATAAGGAGAGGGGATTGATTTGGAAGTTCATCGGTCAGCCATCAGATGGCGCGGAGGTCAGTCTGCAGGATAGGAGGCCGTTGGACATCAGTTGTGAACGTAATACAGCATTGAGAATGTCACAAATGAAGTGAAGAAACTCGAGTCTGCTTGGGAGTTAAGAAGTATGAGGTGAGTGAAGAAACAACTAAACAATATTAAATAAACCTCATAGTGTTATTTCCTACCTACGTAACTTAATATGGTAGGTTTATTTCAACCAGTTCTAACATATGCAGCTGAGACATATACAAAGATGGACTTTAGCAGAATTCAAGCTACAGAAATGAAATTCTTACTTGGAATGTACATATAACAAGGAGAGATAGAATAAGGAATGACAAAATCAGGGAGACATTAAGTGCAGAAAAATTAACAACAGACATAGGAAAAAGTAGACTAAAATGGTTTAGGCATTTAAAAAGAATGGAAAAGGAAAGACTACCACAAAGACTGTTAAAATCTCAAGATACAAGGAAAGATGGATTAACCAAGTGAAGAAAAGTCTACAAGATTGAGGATACGACTGGGAAGAACTAAAAAGAAGCAAAGCATGGGAAGATCGAGATGGTTGAAGGCATATTTAAAATCAACCTTCCGAAAGGAGGACACAATAAGAGGATGATGATGATGATGACTACATTTGATCAATAAGACTGTATGGAAGGAAATGTTTCAACAATCATGACAGCCTATCCCACAATTTTTATCACCTTTCTAGCATTTTTTTTTTTTTCACCTTTCAAACTTAAAAGTTATGTTGTTATAAAACATGCATTTTGTTCGTCATTTGTTTCCTACATACATTATAGATAATCAACTAAAATGCTGGTTTCCTTCAAAAATTTTGGTGAAACTAACAGTAGCACAATATTGTTTATTTTTTATTATTTCACTCACCTCATACTTCATGAAGTATGAGGTGAGTGAAATAATAAAAATAAACAATATTAAAAACCTCATAGTGTTATTTCCTATCTACATAACTTAGTAGCACAATAGTTGTAACAAGTGAACAAACTCATCATAATATACTACTGCCATCTAGTATAAATATTGTAAAGATGATAGATGGTACATTTTCAAGACAGTTTAGTATTTAGTAAGTATCCTTAATAAATAAGTTTGGTCTGTATTCTTCTTACCTCATATAGTTGTTTCTTTAAGACATATGGTTCAAATCATGTTTGTTTTCAAAATTTGAAATTTCTGGGGAGAGGAACCTAATTTGCAAGTTCTTGGACCACCGAAAGAGGGTGCAGGAATAGAGATCCAAGGCCGATAACTTGGAAAAATCACTTTGTACCTACTGAAGATGGAGCAAACATGCTTTGAAACATATGTTTCAAAGAATCAACCATATGAGGTAAGAAGAATATAGACCAAACTTATTTATTAAGTAAAACCTCATAATTATATTAAATTAATGTTGGGAAGTAAACATTATGAGGTATTTATATTTATATATTAAATTTGGGAATTTTTAACATTATGAGGTTCAATTCATAAGAATTAAATAAATCGTGATTATTTCTTACCTCATACTTCTATATTCCTTTAAACACAGCACTGCAGTATCGGTGACCCCTTGTCACCATCGTCAGCTGTTTTCACTATTGTCAATTTTTTTCTTTTGTTGATAATTATCCAAACTGCCATCTGATGTTTTTTTAAGGAATTATTTTATAAACTGCCATCTGGTGTTCTCTTTAATGAATCATTTTCTAAACTGCCATCTGTTGTATTTTAGAAGAACTTTGTAATCAAGCTCAGTTCGACTGGAATTTCGAAGTTCATGGTTCTAGTATGGTTTTTTTTTATATATTATTTTTCCCAAACTGTTAAATCTAAAGGTTTAGATAGATTAAAATTCATCCGATGAATTTTAATGATTATACCTCATAATGTTTACTTCCCAACATTAATTAAATATATGTTTAGATAGATGTTTTAAAAGTTTTGCTTCTTTTTCAATCCTATGATGCTCTAATAAACTATGTGCTGATATAGCTGATTTTTCAATTTCTCCATTCTTTATGTTTCTGAAGTGTTCTTTTTTACGAGTTTCCAAATTCCTTTTTGTTTTTCCTATATATATCCTGTTGCAATATTTGCAATCAATTTGATAAATTCCAGATTTTTTGTTGTCTGGGGTGTTAAATTTATTATTAGTTAACAGAAGATTACCCAGGCTGAATAAATTAAAGAAATTTAAACAACAAAGGTTACAGGAATACACCACCTTACAACATGATCCCAAGAAAGATGTAAAATTCAAGAAATTTACTTACCATCCTGAAGTTCATAATAAGTTTCAAAAAATATTCAGAAAATTTAATATAACATTGGCTCCAATTAACAAATTCAGCCTGGGTTATCTTCTGATAAATAATATAATTTAACACCCCAGACAACAAAAAATCTGGATTTATCAAATTGATTGGAACAGATACGAGGTGTGATCAATAAGTTTCCGGAATGGCTTCAAAACAATTGTGCCATTGAGGAGTTTTTAATTTTCACCCAGGCTGTACACTCAGAATTTCCTTGTGATGAATTTGAGGGGTCGCGCGACCTTCTATGACCTTGCAGTATGCTGGTAGAAGCTCTGAAGTGAAGACGTGTTTTGTGCGTGCGGCGATTTCTCTGTGTAGCAACAATGCAGGATTACGAGGAACAAAGAACATGCATCAAATTTTGCTTTAAACTTGGTAAAACTGCAACAGAAACATATCAAATGTTACGAATAGCTTATGGGGAGGAAGCAATGGGCAAATCTCAAGCATTTGAGTGATTTTAGATATTTAAAAGGGGCGTGACATCGGTTAAGGATGAAAATCGTCTGGGATGACCAACTTCCAGCAAAACCAATAAAAATATCAATCGAGTGAGGGAAATGGTATTAAATGATAGGCGCATTACAATACGAGAACTGTCTGATGCACTAGCACTCTCGTTTGGAAGTGTTCAAAGCATTTTGAAAGACGATTTGAACATGCGAAGAATTGCTGCGAAGTTCGTGCCCCGCCTCCTTTCAAATGATCAAAAGGAAAGTTGTGTGATTGCCTGCACAGATCTTAAAGAACAGCTTAAAAATGACCCACGGTTCATGGAAAAGATTATTACCGGTGATGAAACATGAATTTATAGCTACGATCCAGAAACTAAACAACAGTCTTCGCAATGGAAGAGTCCTGCATCTCCACCCCCCAAGAAAGCCAGACAAGTTCGATCGAATGTGAAATCAATGATGATTGTTTTTTTTTTGACATTAATGGAATTGTGCATAAGGAATTTGTACCACGGGGTCAAACAGTGAATCAAGTGTACTACAAACAAGTGTTGCAAAGATTGAGGGAGAATGTGCGATGCAAACGGCCAGAGAAATGGAGGACTGGTGACTGGTTCCTGCATCACGACAATGCGCCCGCGCACAAAGCAATTTCTGTCTGCCAGTTCTTGGACAAAAATAGGATGAGTACTGTTCCCCATCCAGCCTATTCTCCAGATCTGGCTCCAGCAGACTTTTTCCTGTTCCCACGGCTAAAAATTCGGCTCCGAGGACATCGTTTTGAGGACATTGATGTCATCCAGCGCGAATCGCAGAAGGCATTGGACACATTTAAAGAAGACGACTTCCAGAAGTGCTTCCAGCATTGGCAGAAGCGCTGGGACAAGTGTATCAACTCCCAAGGTGACTACTTCGAAGGTGACAGTGCTGAATAGAAACTTTGAAGTGTTGTGTTGTGTTTATGGCCTCATTCCGGAAACTTATTGATCACACCTCGTATATATAGGAAAATAAGAACAATATGAGGTGAGTGATAAAAATTCTACCTTAATGAATATACCTCATAGTGAGAATTCCTAAAATAAGTAGTTATGTTTTTATTATTAACTTAACACATCTCATTGAAGGATAAATTAAATTTGAAGAGAACATTTTTTTTCCAGGCTGGGACCTGAACCTGGGACCTTTGGTTTACTGTATCAATGCTCTTACATACTGAGCTACCGGGGCAAGATCCAATCTAGACAAAAATGTTTCTCTTATATACGTTGTAATTCCTCTGCATCAAATGCTTTAAGCTGTGGCTTCATCTTTTGCAAATGACGCCTTCTTAATTAAGAAGACTATTGGGAATTTAAACATTACTTTTTAAAGCCAGTAGGGCTTTTAAATTATGAGGTATAATCATCTCCGATGAATTCAAAAACCTCACAATGTTACTTCCTATTTTTTTTATGTATACCTCTTAGTGTGAATTCCTAAAATAAGAAATTGTGTTTTATTGTTTTCAGTAGTTTATTTCTTTTAATTTATATATACTTTCATCCAATCTTGAAATAGCCAATTAAACTCTTTAAAGCATTCAGAGTAGATTCAAAATTAATTCAGAGTAGAACTATAAAATTTACCATGGAAACTGAAAATGAAAGACAAATCCCATTTTTAGATCTCACTTTAAGAAGAAATGAAGGAAACAAGATAGAATTTGGAATTTATAGAAAGAATACACATATTGCCAACTATATTAAAGCTTCAGGATTCAACCATTTTGCTCACAAAGAGGCAGTATTCAATAGTTTGACACATAGATTGGTAAATACACCTATGAGCAAAGAAAACTATGAAAAAGAAAAAGAACACATAATTAATGTTGCAATAGATGACGGTTATGAAGAAAATATGGTACACAAGAAAATAAATAAATTTTAAAGGCAAAGATTAATAAATGAAAGCACACTTATAAAAGAAACAGAAAAAATAAAATTCAAGAAATTCACTTACCATCCATCGAAACACTATAAATTTCAAAAGTTAATATAAGATTAGCACCAAAGATGAATACAGCCTTAATAGGATAATTAAAACTAATAAAAATGAAAGAATTGAAAATGAAAACAAATCAGGAATTTATCAGATAAAATGCAGAGATTGTGACAAAATTTATATTGGAAAAACGAAAAGAAATTGAAAACAAGGGTGAAAGAACATCTTAGAAACATCAAAAATGGAGAAGTGGAAAAGTCAGCAGTAGCTGCTCATGCTTGGTCCAAAAAACATTTAATTGAATCAAAAGCCAGTCTAATTAAACAAATAGACAAACAAAAGGAATTCACGGTTTGGGAAAAGATCCACATTCAGAAAAACAAAGGAAAACTTATGAACTTCGAAATTCCCGCAAATTTTGACCTGATCCAGAGGTTCATCGGTCCACCAACAGAGGGAAGAAGAAGAGTTTCTTCAGATCGACATAACACCAGTCGCCAACAAAGTTCTGATGATGAGACAGTTATAGTCTCGAAATTGCTATCAACTTAGTAATTTAATATGAGGAGAGGTAAGAAACATTTAATTTCACCATCAATTAAACTCCATTCAAGTTTTGATTTTCTCTCTATAAATGTGATTGTGTTCCACTCACAGATATATCAATAAAATCAAAACCTTAATGAGATCACAGTAGATAAAATATCTCATAGTGTTACTTCCTATCTATTTTGTGATTTAAATATGGAGTATTATTTTGTTTGAATAGCCCGGAGGGAGTTCCTCGTCTGTTTGATTTGATACATGTTGAAGACGATCGAGTGAAACCAGCATTTTATTATGCATTAAGAGATACTCTGGTTGCTAATGACCTTGAGCAGGCTACAAGGATAGCTTTTGGAAGAATTCGGTACAGAGTGGTCACTCTAGAAGGACAGCTGATAGAAATAGCAGGTTAGTTATTTTTCTTTTAATGTTACTAATTTTATATAATTGGTTCAATATTTTTAGCAACATGTTTAATATTATGTTTTTATTTCTTAAAAAATGCTTAATTTTAATTGATAATTGAGTTAGAATTTAGCACCTTACCTCATAATTGTAGATTTCTCCAAGACTAGTTTCAATACTCCCATGTATCATCTTCAGTTCTATCTAACTGTTGGATTGGTGGTTGACGATTCTGTAGATTGTTTCTTACTCCCTTTGGTAGCTGACCAATGAACTTCCAAATTAAATATTTTTCACCAGGAATTTCAATATTCATATGTATATATATATATATATATAATCTGTAATTATGAGGTGAGGTGTAAAATTGAAACTCAATTATCAATTAAAATAAACCTCATAGTGTCACAATGAAAATGTTTAATATTATTTGGAAAAGTCACATTAATGTCTGAATTGGGATTTGAATCTGAGATTTCTAACTTTATACGTTAGCATGCTACTGACTACAACTTTCAGGCATCCCGTTGTAATTGATAATTTTTCTTATTCATATGCTATTCTCTTGAACTTTCATAGGAAAAAATCACTATGAGGTTTAATTTAAGATTAAATTAAAATGTTTTATA